>CAWUFW010020465.1:0-150753 GCA_963921515.1 Calotriton arnoldi | reverse complement strand
AAGGTACGTTGGGCAGGCAGCGCGCAGTACAGGGATTGTGGCGCTGCGGCAGGAATTAGAGACAACCACCTCTGGTACTGGATGCCGGCCGGAAGTCCCGAGCGACCCCGGCCCCTTTATTTAAGCTCTCTGGCCACGCCTGGCCAGAGAGTGTTACAATGTGTGTGTCTGCTTCCAGGGGCACATCATGGGACAGTGTGTAGGGATAAGCTAGACCACTACATCCCATCCTAAATCAGTTCTTTAACTAAAATTAAATAACACAAATCAACACACAAAATCAGCCAGTCTCTGGTTCGGTCTGGGGTTAGACCTTAGGTCATATCGATGTTGGCGACCACCTTGGCCTCCTCTTTGGCTGACCACCCCCTGTCCGCCAGCTGGGGCTCTGGAGCTGGTGTCTGTATCTGGTGTTGAGGCTGAAGGAGTGTGAGCTAGATCCTCATCGGGGCTGGGTCCTGTTTCCTCATTTGTGACCCCTTCACTCATAGATTGTCCTGAGGTCTGTCCTTCGGCCTCTGTTCCGGGACCCTCTTGAACCATGAAATGTTCCGGGTTATCGTTTCCCCGTTTCGCTCGGCAGTGATAGCTGTTCCTCTGACTGTCCTGACAGTTCATAGCCCAGATTCATAGGGGGTGCGGAACTTCCCTCCGCCCCGGCGGTTCCTTACTAGGATGGTACATCCAGTCGTCAGCGCTCGGGTTCGCGCTCTCCTCTGTCGACTGGCTTTCTCATTGGTTGACAACCTCCTGGATTGGGTGTCCGCAGGGTCATATGGTTCTTGCTCCCAATTGTCAGCTACAGGGAGGGTGTCACGTCGGGGACCTGCCAGCATTAACGACCACGGAGACCTTTGAGTTGTGCAGTGAGGGGTACTCCGATATTCTCTCAGGAATGTTTGGAGAGTAGCCTCCGGATCTGTTTGTTCGGCCACTGCTATGCGTAGTACTTTGTTCACAGTCCGCATGAAACGTTCTGCCTCCCGTTGGCTTGTGGCCACTGTGGAGTGATGTGGTGGTGCTTTATTCCTAGCTGAGTTAGGAAGTTCTTGAATTCGCTGCCCTGGAACGGGGGACCGTTGTCTGTCTTGACTACATGGGGTAGTCCGAAGAGCGCAAAGGTTTTCTCCAGTATAGGCTGCAGGTGGCTGAATGCAGTGGACGGCAGGACCTCCACGAGGGGATATTTTGTGTAGCTATCAACCAAAACTGCCGTGACTCTCCCATCCGGGAAACTCCCGAAGTCGAGGCTTACCCATGACCATGGCGATGGAGCAGGATCTTCGGTTATCACAGGAGCCGGTGCCTCTGGATTCCCGGTGAGTTGACAGGCTCTGCAGTTCCGTACCGAAGTCTACTGCTTCTTCTAGGCCAGGGAACCATACTTTTTCCCTCATTCGGGACTTCATTCTTCCTGTTCCCTGATGGCCTTCGTGCGCTAAAACAGTCGCCCGCTCTTGAAGGCTTTGCGGAATGACGATGCGAGACCCTCTCAGTATTACGCCACTTTCGGCTGCGCTCAAGTCATCTCGGACTCTCCAAACTTTTCCTAGCCGAGCTCGGTCCAGCTCATTCCATCCATGAACATCATGAAGAAATCCTTCCCATGATCCTTTCTGCAGAGCATCTGCCACCTTTTTGAGGACCATGTCATCTCCTGTGTGGGTCTTGATTTCTTCAATAGAGAGGGCTCGTGGACACGACCACTGGGAAATCATGTTGACGAAGTCTTCTGTCATTTTCTCCTGGTCAGAAGTTTCCTCTGCTGGGTGTGCAGGGTGACGCGACAGGAAATCGGCTGGATTCTTTGCACCAGGCCTGTATACCAGTTCCAGCTGATAGTGCTGAAGTTGTATTGCCCACCACTCAATTCGGGGTGGTGGATGAGGCGCAGTCCCTTTGAAGAGTGGGAGCAGTGGTTGATGATCTGTTACCACTCTGAATGGATTCCCACTGACATACAGATGGAAGTGGTTGCATGCCCACTTGATAGCAAGTGCTTCCCGTTCGATCTGAGAGTAACGGGTTTCGGTCGCAGTCAGCGCTTTGCTCGTGAAGGCTAGTGGAACCCAGGTCCCTGGTTCGGTTTCTTGCGTCAGCAAGGCTCCTAGTCCCACCGGACTGGCATCCACTATCAATTCCGTTGGCCTAGCCATGTTGAAATAGGCCATGGTCGTGCTTTCCAGTAGCGCCGCTTTCACTTTACAGAAGGCTTCTTCTTCTACTGGAGTCCATCGCCAGATAGTTTCCTTCTTGGTTAGGTTCCGTAGCGGCTCTGCAATGGTGGTGAGATTCAGAATAAATCTTCCGCAATATGTTGCCATGCCTAAGAAGCTTCTGACTTCTGATGCAGTTGTGGGAGCTGGAGCGAGCTGTATCGCTTGTGATTTCCTGGGATCCACCTTCACCCCCTCCTGACTAAATACATATCCCAAAAAATCGATGGACTTCTTGAAGAATTGGCATTTCTCCTTGTGGAGAGTCACTCCATACTCTGCGAGGCGTTGGAGGGTGGCTCGAAGCTGACGATGATGGTCTTCTATTGTTGCTGAATGTATTAAAATGTCATCACTGACGTTGATGACACCCTGAAGCCCCGACAGGACTTCTCTTACCGCATTTTGGAAAATCTCTGCTGCTGACGATATTCCGAAATTTAATCTTTTGTAGCGTCGAAGCCCTAGATGTGTCGAGAACGTGGTGATGTATCTGCTACTTTCTGCTAGCTTTAACTGATGGTAACCAGCGTTTAGATCGAGTTTAGAGAACCACTGGGAGCCGTTGAGGTCGGCCAGGATGTCGTCGACCGTTGGTGTCAGGTGTCTCTCTCTCTTATTGCTTGGTTGGGCATTCTCATGTCGATGCAAATCCTGATTTTCCCAGGTTGCTTTGGCTTTTGGCGATGACCATGGGAGATACCCAGGGGTCGGTCCTGTCACTTTCTCTATTACTCCCTGTTGCTCAAGCTTCAGTAGTTCTTGTTCTACCAGCGGTCGAAAGTGAAACGGTATGCGTCGGTGCCGTAGGGCGACAGGCTTTACTGCCGTATCTATGTGTAGTTTCACTGGTGGCCTCTTCATGCTTCCCAGACCGTCGAATAGCTGCGGGAACAACTCCAAAATGTCTTCTGTTTGGAGTGATTTCACAGCGTTTGCAAATGTTATTAGACTCAGATCCTCCGCGGTATGACTTCCGATGAGTATGTCTGCTTCCCTGTCCACTACATGGAACGTGGTCGTGACTTCTTGGTTTTCTGACTTTACTTGAACGGACATTTTCCCTTTTAGGGGAAGCGGTGTTTGACTTCCGTAGGTGAGGATTCTGACTTTGGACGGCACAAGCGCTGGTCTTGGGCTTAACTTCTTGTAGTGCTGGCACCCCATGACGTTCACGGACGCCCCGGTGTCGATGAGAGCTGTGACGGGTGATCCGGCGATCTCAATCGTGCATGTCGGCTGTGGCCGTCGTCTTCGTTTTAAGTCGTTTGCAAAAGATATTAGGTAGCATTCTTCTCCTTCGTCTGTGGACGAGTCTTCAAGACACTGTCTGCGATGTGCCGCTGTCGACGGTGTTCTCGATGTGGTAGGTTCTTCTAGTGAGAGGTGTCTCACTGCTCGTGACGGTGGTCTTCGTCCGGGAGTTCCTTTGTTCCGCAGACCTCCTCGACAGACACTTGCAAAGTGGTTGGGGATTCCACATTTTGCACAGGTCTTGCCCTTAGCCGGGCATTCATCTTGGGAGTGTTCGTCCTTCCCACAGTACCCGCACTGTGGTCGTCTTGAGCTTCTGTTAGGCCATCTCCCTCGCCCACCGCGAGTCGGCGTGCAGACGGCATCTACTCGCTCCGCCTTGACTCTCACCGCTGGTTCTGCCTGTTGGTTGATTGCGGCTTCCATGGCAGTTGCTCTGACATCTGATAGCTCATGTGAGCGTGCCAGAATAAGTATGTCTCCGAGGGAAATGCGCGGTTGTCGAAGAATCAGGGTCCGCAGGGTCTTGTTGCGGCATCCCTGGATGGCCTGTGCTCTTACTTCCTTGGTTTGATCATCTTCGGTGCACGTGCTGGCCAGCTCTCTTAGGCGCGCATGAAATGTGTCCATGGACTCCCTTCTCTCTGGCGGGCTTGTCGGAGTTTAAAGCGTCGTAATCGGGATTAAGTTGTGGGTCAAAATGGGCGTTCAAGGCCCTGACTGCGGCATCGTAATCGGCGGGTGCTCCTGTGTCCGGTAGATGTGCGAACAATTTGTATATTTCGTCCCCTGCAAAATGCAACAGCAATGACCTCTTGACCGCACCATTTGTTTCTCTCGTTGCTATAAAATAGTTGTCGAGGCGACTGATCCATATTTTCCACCTAGGCGACGCCGTGGCAGGATCAATTAACTCGCTGAAAGGGGGAAGTGCGCTGACTTGGGAGTGCATGTGAGTTGGTGGTGCTGCTGGTTGTTGGGCTGCTGCTGCTGCTGGATCAGTCATGGTAGGTGTCTACCTCGTGGCCCTCTGTACTTGAAAAACAACAACAAACAAGCATTGGCCACAATTGGCTTGTGGCCAATTGGCCAATTGGCCACAAGCATTGGCTTGTGGCCAATGCTTGTTTGTTGTTGTTTTTTTTTTCTCCTCTCAGTGCTATCGGCCAGTGTCTTGAGTAGATGCCACGGGGTGGCAGTTGAGTGTGGCAATGCTTGCTGTACACACTGCTGAGCAGGCTGAGGTTTGCAGGGTGTGTATTCTTTTTCAGCCACTGGGTGTCAGTAGCGCGCTTCTGACTACGGAGCTTGAAGGTGTCAGGGAGCTACTGCGCATGCGCGCACTGCAGGCTTGAGCGTGGGCTCGACCGGAGCTTCACCGGGAGCACCAGCGCTGCGCACAGTCGATGCGGTTCACTGTTGTGGACAGGACCCGGGGATCTCGCTCCTCACGTCACTCACCCGGCGGACGTCTGCTCAGCTTACTGCTCTGCGCATCAGCGCGCCGGTCGCGGTCTGCGGGTCCGGCGATGCCCTGACAGGCTGACTGGCTCGACACAGCTGATGTTTTCTTGTGGGTGTCGTCATCCCATCCTCGTCGCCAGTGTGATGTTGCCCAAAAGGTACGTTGGGCAGGCAGCGCGCAGTACAGGGATTGTGGCGCTGCGGCAGGAATTAGAGACAACCACCTCTGGTACTGGATGCCGGCCGGAAGTCCCGAGCGACCCCGGCCCCTTTATTTAAGCTCTCTGGCCACGCCTGGCCAGAGAGTGTTACAATGTGTGTGTCTGCTTCCGGGGGCACACCATGGGACGGTGTGTAGGGATAAGCTAGACCGCTACATCAGCAGCAGAAAAGCCAGCCCTCAAACCAGCCAGGAGCAGCATGCACCGCGCTGCTACTGCAGCTTTCAGTTTTGGTCAAAGTGCAATATAGCACTTCTTGGCTTTGAGTAGCTGAGAGACGCTATAATGCATGATTTTGTATTTCAGTGCGGTGATGCGGACCACCACATTGAAAAGCATTATACTAACGCCTGATGGGTGGTACTTCCCAGGACTGCCCATGTATTAGTAATACCCTGTAAAGATAGGTGCCATCTTGGAAAGGCTTCCAGTTTTATAGGGCAAAAGGCTGAGAGCCTAAAGAGTGTAAGTGCATTACCAAGCCAGAAAGAAAAAGAAAGAAAGAGGGAAAACTAAAATTGAGAATGAAGAAATGATAGAGTGGACACATTAGATCTGCATATGAAGTAAATAAAACAGCCAATTCACATAGTTTGTACACATTTCTAAAACAGTATTTACAGAAACAGTGTATTTCTGAATTCCTTGACAGCAAAGTAAGACATATTTATTTGACTATGTCTGCATTGAGAGGTATTGATCTATGAGACAATCCACATTTGTGAAGGCAGTCCTAACAGGAGAGACTGTGTCACTTCTTTTTACTCTACATTAGCTGTTGTACATAGTAGCATTATACAGATTACTTCATTTTGGGATAAAGATTGTCTATATCTCAAAGAATGCAATGTTTGTAAAGAAAATGAAATTGTACAGGGGAAGACAGATGTTAATTCATCTAAAAATACATATAACTCCCAATCCACATTAAGTCTACGATCCACGGCCCTGAGTTTAGCAGTCGAGAAATTGTCCAATTTGTGGAGAGCGTGGGTTCTACCTCCTCCTCTCGGGTGTTCCTGAATCAGTCCCAGTCCATGGAACCTTAAATGTGCTAATTCCGCAATCCCATGTTGTTTATTGAAATGGTTGGAGAGTGGATAATTGATGTTCTATTTCTTGATGTCACGGATATGTTCTTGGATTCCTTCTTTAAGTGGTCTAATTGTGCATATATATATATATATATATATATATATATATATATATATTATCTACTGGCCGTCGCCAGTAGATAGTTATAGTTAAAACCTATTATCCATAGGAAATCCGCGACATTCTATTTGAAATAACGTTGGCGCCGGTTGACGAATCTTCGCGAAAGTTTCCAACTTGTTGGGGCGCTCCGGTCCGCTCCTATCCTGAAAGTCTCGGGGTGATACTTCAAGCGGGGGCCGAGAAAAGGGGGGTCCCAAAACGCGTTTTCCCCATTCATTTTTCCATAGGAACCTTTAGTCGCAGCTACAGCCCGAACTGCTGAACGGAATTACACCAAATTTGGCAAAGAGGTAGCCCTTGGTTCAGTGTCGTGCCTTTTGCTTAAATGGTGTAAATCCGTTCAGTAGTTCCTGAGAAAATCAAAAGTAAAGTCACATATATATCTGGGCGGAGCCTAACCACACATGTCATCGTGAGATCTGATTGGCTGTCAGCACTTCATCCTGGAATTGCTGGCAGCCATCTTGGGACCAATATAAATGATAGTACCTCATTGAAATGCATTGTAGTGAATAGAAGATTTTGAGGGTCACCAAAAGGAGAACTATAAAGGGTGATAACAGGCTTTAGTTACATTAGAATTTATTTGTTGATGGTACCATACTAATTTTAGGAATTGTGGTGTATTCTAAGGTGATTTTACCATGTGAAAAACCTTCTGCTGGGATATCATGAATCATGTTTGAGAGAACACTATTTTCTCATGCTTGTCCCATGGAGGTTTGGAAGGTGCTCCAGAAGCTAAAATGAGAGCATATTTTCTGTAAATTCACATTATCTTTCTCACTCATGTGAGAATGAAGTCTGACATTCTCAGTAAAACATGTACATCCAACAAGGGCAGAGACTGTCAGTTGATTCCTTTGTGTTCTACTGCAGCTTCCCAGAGTGTTCTAAAGAACAACTAGAGTGCTAACAGCCTTACTTATGACAAAAGTATGGCACACCTGAAGCCATCTTGATTGGAATAAACTGGTAACACTTAAACAATTTAATTTAAAAAGGAACAAAATGATGGGGTTCATTTTGTCATAGAAATTATGGTTAGTGCTGTAGAAAGAAAAATTAGGACATGTTTCAAGTGTGATCTCAAATATCTTCCTGTTATATTTCAACAGGAGCAGCCTGCCAGTTGATGCCTTTGTGTTCTACTGCAGCTTCCCAGAGTGTTCTAAATAACAACTAGAGTGCTAACTGCCTTACTTATGACAAAAGTAATGCACACATGAAGCCATCTTGATTGGAATAAACTGGTAACACTTAAACAATTTAATTTAAAAAGGAACAAAATGATGGGGTTCATTTTGTCATAGAAATTATGGTTAGTGCTGTAGAAAGAAAAATTAGGACATGTTTCAAGTGTGATCTCAAATATCTTCCTGTTATATTTCAACAGGAGCAGCCTGCCAGTTGATGCCTTTGTGTTCTACTGCAGCTTCCCAGAGTGTTCTAAAAACAACTAGAGTGCTAACAGCCTTACTTATGACAAAAGTATGGCACACCTGAAGCCATCTTGATTGGAATAAACTGGTAACACTTAAAACATTTAATTTAAAAAGGAACAAAATGATGGGGTTCATTTTGTCATAGAAATTATGGTTAGTGCTGTAGAAAGAAAAATTAGGACATATTTCAAGTGTGATCTCAAATATCTTCCTGTTATATTTCAACAGGAGCAGCCTGCCAGTTGATGCCTTTGTGTTCTACTGCAGCTTCCCAGAGTGTTCTAAAGAACAACTAGAGCGCTAACAGCCTTACTTATGACAAAAGTATGGCACACCTGAAGCCATCTTGATTGGAATAAACCGGTAACACTTAAAACATTTAATTTAAAAAGGAACAAAATGAGGGGTTCTTTTTGAAATAGAAATTATGGTTAGTGCTGCAGAAAGAAAAATTAGGGCATGTTTTAAGTGAGATCTCAAATCCTCTTCTATTTCATTAGAAAATTCTGACATGCAGACTGAAACAATCACTTTCAATACCAGCAGCAGACTACCAGTTAACTCCCTGGTGAGCAGTAGCTTTACTCCAGTGATCTAATGAGCAACTAGAGTGCTAACATTCTGAATTTATGGCAGATGTGAGACACATCTGAATGCCTTCTTGATGGAATCAAAGTAAAAAACTGAAAGCATTTCCTACTGAGGAGACTGCAGTAAATGAAGAAATTAGGAAACTTCATAACAAAGAAGTCTTCCAAGATGGCCACCAGTGAAAAAAGAGCCCAAATGTAGCACAAATATTACCCAGATGTAGCCCACATATAGCCCAATGACAAAAGTGTGCAAAACACTTTTTATTTTTAGTTTTTTTGCAGTTTTATGTAGTGCAGACTGGTCAGGTATTGGAGCATTTCATCTTAAAACATGACCCCCCTACACTACAAAAACACCACTGCACTACCTTAAACCCTAAAACACTACCCCCAGCACGACCCCCTACACTACACAAGCACCACTGCACTATCCTAAACCCTAAAACACTACCGCCAGCACGACCCCCTACACTACCCAAACACCACTGCACTAACCTAAAACCTAAAACACTACCACCAGCACGACCCCCTACACTACCCAAACACCACTGCACTACCCTAAAACATGACCCCCTACACTACACAAACACCACTGCCCTACCCTAAACCCTAAAACACTACCCCCAGCACGACCCCCTAAACTACACAAGCACCACTGCACTACCCTAAACCCTAAAACACTACCCCCAGCACGACCCCCTACACTACACAAACACCACTGCACTACCCTAAACCCTAAAACACTACCCCCAGCACGACCCCCTACACTACCCAAACACCACTGCACTACCCTAAAACATGACCCCTACACTACACAAACACCACTGCACTACCCTAAACCCTAAAACACTACCCCCAGCACGACCCCCTACACTACACAAGCACCACTGCACTACCCTAAACCCTAAAACACTACCCCCAGCACGACCCCCTACACTGCCCGAACACCACTGCACTGCCCTAAACCCTGAAACACCAGCCCCTGGATGACCCCCTACACTGCCCGAACACCACTGCACTGCCCTAAACCCTGAAACACCACCCCCAGCATGACCCCCTACACTGCCCGAACACCACTGCACTGCCCTAAACCCTGAAACACTACCCCCAGCAAGACCCCCTACACTGCCCGAACACCACTGCACTGCCCTAAACCCTGAAACATCACCCCCAGCAAGACCCCATAACACTGCCCGAACACCACTGACCTAAACCCTGAAACACCACCCCCAGCACGACCCCCTACACTGCCCGAACACCACTGCACTGCCCTAAACCCTGAAACACTACCCCCAGCATGACCCCCTACACTGCCCAAACACCACTGCACTGCCCTAAACCTTGAAACACCAGCCCCTGCACGACCCCCTACACTGCCCGAACACCACTGCACTACCCTAAACCCTGAAACATCACCCCCAGCACGACCCCCTACACTGCCCGAGCACCACTGCACTGCCCTAAACCCTGAAACACCAGCCCCAGCACGACCCCCTACACTGCCTGAGCACCACTGCACTGCCCTAAACCCTGAAACACCAGCCCCAGCACGACCGCCTACACTGCCCGAACACCACTGCACTGCCCTAAACCCTGAAACACCAGCCCCAGCACGACCCCCTACACTGCACGAACACCACTGCACTGCCCTAAACCGTGAAACACCAGCCTCAGCACGACCCCCTACACTGCCTGAACACCACTGCACTGCCCTGAACCCTGAAACACCAGCCCCAGCACAACACCCTACACTGCCCGAACACCACTGCACTGCCCTAAACCCTGAAACACCACCCCGTGCATGACCCCCTACACTGCCCGAACACCACTGCACTGCCCTAAACCCTGAAACACCACCCCCAGCGCGACCCCCTACACTGCCCGAACACCACTGCACTGCCCTAAACCCTGAAACACCACCCCCTGCACAACCCCCTACACTGCTTGAACACTACTGCACTGCCCTAAACCCAGAAACACCATCCCCAGCACGACTCCCTATACTGCACAAACACCACTGCACTGCCCTAAACCCTGAAACACTCACCCCCAGCAAGACCCCCTACACTGCCCGAACACCACTGCCTGCCTAAACCCTGAAACACCACCCCCAGCAAGACCCCTACACTGCCCAAACACCACTGCACTGCCCTAAACCCTGAAACACCAGCCCCAGCACGACCCCCTACACTGCCCGAACACCACTGCACTGCCCTAAACCCTGAAACACCACCCCTGCACGACCCCTACACTGCCCGAACACCACTGTACTGCCCTAAACCCTGAAACCCCACCCCCAGCATAACCCCCTACACTGCCAGAACACCACTGCACTGCCCTAAACCCTGAAACACCACCCCCTGCACGACCCCCTACACTGCCCGAACACTACTGCACTGCCCTAAACCCTGAAACACCACCCCCAGCACGACCCCCTACACTGCCCGAACACCACTGCACTGCCCTAAACCCTGAAACATCACCCCCAGCAAGACCCCCTACACTGCCCGAACACCACTGCACTGCCCTAAACCCTGAAACACCACCCCTAGCAAGACCCCCTACACTGCCCGAACACCACTGCACTGCCCTAAACCCTGAAACACCACCCCCAGCAAGACCCCTACACTGCCCGAACACCACTGCACTGCCCTAAACCCTGAAACACCACCCCCAGCACGACCCCCTACACTTCCCGAACACCACTGCTCTGCCCAAAACCCTGAAACACCAGCCCCAGCACGACCCCCTACACTGCCCGAACACCACTGCACTGCCCTAAACCCTGAAACACCAGCCCCAGCACGACCCCCTACACTGCCCGAACACCACTGCCCTAAACCCTGAAACACCACCCCAGCACGACCCCCTACACTTCCCAAACACCACTGCACTGCCCTAAACCCTGAAACACCAGCCCCAGCACAACCCCGTACACTGCCCGCACACCACTGCACTGCCCTAAACCCTGAAACACCAGCCCCAGCACGACCGCCTGCACTGCCCGAAACACTACTGCACTGCCCTAAACCCTGAAACACCACCCCCAGCAAGACTACCTACACTGGCCGAACACCACTGCACTGCCCTAAACCCTGAAACACCACCCCCTGCACGACCCCCTACACTGCCCAAACACTACTGCACTGCCCTAAACCCTGAAACACCACCCCCAGCACGACACCCTACACTGCCCGAACACCACTGCACTGCCCTAAACCCTGAAACACCACCCCAGCACGACCCCCTACACTGCCCGAACACCACTGCACTAAACCCTGAAACACCACCCCCTGCACGACCCCCTACACTGCCGGAACACCACTGCACTGCCCTAAACCCTGAAACACCACCCCCAGCACGACCCCCTACACTGCCCTAACACCACTGCACTGCCCTAAACCCTGAAACATCACCCCCAGCACAACCCCCTACACTGCCTGAGCACCATTGCTCTGCCCTAAACCCTGAAACACTAGCCCCAGCACGACCCACTACACTGCCCGAACACCACTGCACTGCCCTAAACCCTGAAACACCACCCCCAGCACGACCCCCTACACTGCCCGAACACCACTGCACTGCCCTAAACCCTGAAACACCAGCCCCAGCAAGACCCCCTACACTGCCCGAACACCACTGCATTGCCCTAGACTCTGAAACACCAGCCCCAGCAAGACCCCCTACACTGCCCGAACACCACTGCATTGCCCTAGACTCCTGAAACACCAGCCCCAGCAAGACCCCCTACACTGCCCGAACACCACTGCACTGCCCTAAACCCTGAAACACCAGCCCCAGCACGACCCCCTACACTGCCCGAACACCACTGCACTGCCCTAAACCCTGAAACACCAGCCCCAGCACGAACCCCTACACTGCCCGAACTCCACTGCACTGCCCTAAACCCTGAAACACCAGCCCCAGCACGACCCCCTACACTGCCCGAACACCACTGCACTGCCCTAAACTCTGAAACACCAGCCCCAGCACCACCCCCTACACTGCCCGAACACCACTGCACTGCCCTAAACCCTGAAACACCACCCCCTGCACGACCCCGTACACTGCCCGAACACCACTGCACTGCCCTAAACCCTGAAACACCACCCCCTGCACGACCCCCTACACTGCCCGAACACCACTGCACTGCCCTAAACCCTGAAACACCACCACCCCTACACTGCCCAAACACCACTGCACTGCCCTAAACCCTGAAACACCACCCCCTGCACGACCCCCTACACTGCCCGAACACCACTGCACTGCCCTAAACCCTGAAACACCACCCCCAGCATGACCCCCTATACTGCTCGAACACCACTGCACTGCCCTAAACCCTGAAACACCACCCCCAGCAAGACCCCCTACACTGCCCGAACACCACTGCACCTAAACCCTGAAACACCACCCCTGCACGACCCCCTACACTGCCCAAACACCACTGCACTGCCTAAACCCTGAAACACGACCCCCAGCAAGACCCCCTACACTGCCCAAACACCACTGCACTGCCCTAAACCCTGAAACACCAGCCCCAGCACGACCCCCTACACTGCCCGAACACCACTGCACTGCCCTAAACCCTGAAACACCACCCCCTGCACGACCCCCTACACTGCCCGAACACCACTGTACTGCCCTAAACCCTGAAACCCCACCCCCAGCATAACCCCCTACACTGCCAGAACACCACTGCACTGCCCTAAACCCTGAAACACCACCCCCTGCACGACCCCCTACACTGCCCGAACACTACTGCACTGCCCTAAACCCTGAAACACCACCCCCAGCACGACCCCCTACACTGCACGAACACCACTGCACCGCCCTAAACCCTGAAACACTACCCCCAGCAAGACCCCCTACACTGCCCGAACACCACTGCACTGCCCTAAACCCTGAAACATCACCCCCAGCAAGACCCCCTACACTGCCCGAACACCACTGCCCTAAACCCTGAAACACCACCCCTAGCAAGACCCCCTACACTGCCCGAACACCACTGCACTGCCCTAAACCCTGAAACACCACCCCCAGCAAGACCCCCTACACTGCCCGAACACCACTGCACTGCCCTAAACCCTGAAACACCACCCCCAGCACGACCCCCTACACTTCCCGAACACCACTGCTCTGCCCAAAACCCTGAAACACCAGCCCCAGCACGACCCCCTACACTGCCCGAACACCACTGCACTGCCCTAAACCCTGAAACACCAGCCCCAGCACGACCCCCTACACTGCCCGAACACCACTGCCCTAAACCCTGAAACACCACCCCCAGCACGACCCCCTACACTTCCCAAACACCACTGCACTGCCCTAAACCCTGAAACACCAGCCCCAGCACAACCCCGTACACTGCCCGCACACCACTGCACTGCCCTAAACCCTGAAACACCAGCCCCAGCACAACCCCGTACACTGCCCGAACACCACTGCACTGCCCTAAACCCTGAAACACCAGCCCCAGCACGACCGCCTGCACTGCCCGAAAACTACTGCACTGCCCTAAACCCTGAAACACCACCCCCAGCAAGACTACCTACACTGGCCGAACACCACTGCACTGCCCTAAACCCTGAAACACCACCCCCTGCACGACCCCCTACACTGCCCAAACACTACTGCACTGCCCTAAACCCTGAAACACCACCCTCAGCACGACACCCTACACTGCCCGAACACCACTGCACTGCCCTAAACCCTGAAACACCACCCCAGCACGACCCCCTACACTGCCCGAACACCACTGCACTAAACCCTGAAACACCACCCCTGCACGACCCCCTACACTGCCGGAACACCACTGCACTGCCCTAAACCCTGAAACACCACCCCCAGCACGACCCCCTACACTGCCCTAACACCACTGCACTGCCCTAAACCCTGAAACATCACCCCCAGCACAACCCCCTACACTGCCTGAGCACCATTGCTCTGCCCTAAACCCTGAAACACTAGCCCCAGCACGACCCACTACACTGCCCGAACACCACTGCACTGCCCTAAACCCTGAAACACCACCCCCAGCACGACCCCCTACACTGCCCGAACACCACTGCACTGCCCTAAACCCTGAAACACCAGCCCCAGCAAGACCCCTACACTGCCCGAACACCACTGCATTGCCCTAGACTCTGAAACACCAGCCCCAGCAAGACCCCCTACACTGCCCGAACACCACTGCATTGCCCTAGACTCTGAAACACCAGCCCCAGCAAGACCCCCTACACTGCCCGAACACCACTGCACTGCCCTAAACCCTGAAACACCAGCCCCAGCATGACCCCCTACACTGCCCGAACACCACTGCACTGCCCTAAACCCTGAAACACCAGCCCCAGCACGAACCCCTACACTGCCCGAACTCCACTGCACTGCCCTAAACCCTGAAACACCAGCCCCAGCACGACCCCCTACACTGCCCGAACACCACTGCACTGCCCTAAACTCTGAAACACCAGCCCCAGCACCACCCCCTACAATGCCCGAACACCACTGTACTGCCCTAAACCCTGAAACACCACCCCCTGCACCGCCCCCTACACAGCCCGAACACCACTGCACTGCCCTAAACCCTGAAACACCACCCCCTGCACGACCCCCTACACTGCCCGAACACCACTGTACTGCCCTAAACCCTGAAACACCACCCCCTACACTGCCCAAACACCACTGCACTGCCCTAAACCCTGAAACACCACCCCCTGCACCACCCCCTACACTGCCCGAACACCACTGCACTGCCCTAAACCCTGAAACACCACCCCCAGCATGACCCCCTTTACTGCTCGAACACCACTGCACTGCCCCAATTCCTGAAACACCACCCCCAGCATGACCCCCTACACTGCCCGAACACCACTGCCCTAAACCCTGAAACACCACCCCTGCACGACCCCCTACACTGCCCGAACACCACTGCACTGCCCTAAACCCTGAAACACCACCCCCAGCACGACCCCCTACACTGCCCGAACACCACTGCACTGCCCTAAACCCTAAAACACCACCCCCAGCACGACCCCCTACACTGCCCGAACACCACTGCACTGCCCTAAACCCTAGAACACTACCCCCAGCATGACCCCCTGCACTACCTGAACACCACTGCACTACCCTAAACCCTAAAATACTCCCCCAGCACGACCCCCTACACTACCCGAACACGACTGCACTGCCCTAAACCCTAAAACACTCCCCCAGCATGACCCCTACACTACCCGAACACCACTGCACTGCCCTAAACCCTAAAACACTCCCCCAGCACGACCCCCTACACTACCTAAACACCACTGCACTGCCCTAAACCCTAAAACACTACCCCCGCATGACCCCTACACTACCCAAATACCAATGCACTACCCTAATCCCTAAAACACTACCCCCGCACAACCCCCTACACTACGCAAAGACCACTGCACTACCCTAAACTCTAAAACAATACCCCCGCACTACTCCCTACACTACCCAAAGACCACTGCACTACCCTAAACCCTAAAACACGACCTCCTACACTACACAAACACCACTGCACTACCCTAAACCCTAAAATACTACCCCCAGCACGAACCCCTACACTACCCAAACACCACTGCACTACCCTAAACCATAAAACACTACCCCCAGCAGTACCCCCTACGCTACCCAAACACCACTGCACTACCCTAAACCCTAAAACACTACCCCCAGCAGTACCCCTACACTACCCAAACACCATTGCACTACCCTAAACCCTAAAACACTACCCCCAGCAGTATCCCCTACACTACCCAAACACCACTGCACTACCCTAAACCCTAAAACCCTAAAACACTAACCCCAGCACGACCCCCTACACTACCCAAACACCACTGTACTACCCTAAACCCTAAAACACTCCCCCAGCATGACTCCCTACACTACCCAAACACCACTGCACTACCCTAAACCCTAAATCTACCCCCAGCATGACCCCCTACACTACACAAACACCACTGCACTACCCTAAACCCTAAAACACTACCCCCAGCACGACCCTCTTCACTACCTAAACACAACTGCACAATTTGTTACAGGCGTTGCAACGCAGGCCTGTGGTGCTTACTGGAAGTACCTGGTGGGCTAGTTGGGCCCCAGGGACTCTCAGGATTCAAGGTGACCTAATCCCCCAACTTAAAACGCGCCACGGGGCGCGTTTGCACAGTGGTGAAGGGAGGGGCGGGCCTCAGGTGACATGTGCGCAAACACGCCCTGTGGTGCGTTTTAAGTTGGGGAGTTAATTCCCTTTGAATCCTGAGGGCCAACTAGCCCACCAGGTACCTTCAGTAAGCACAACAGAGTTGCGTTGCAGAGAGGTGAAAAAGGTGCGTGGCCTCGGAACGCCTCTCTGCAACTCAGCTCTGTGGTCCTAACTGTAGGTACCTGGGGGGCTAGTTGGGCCCCAGGGACCCTCAGGATTCAAGGGAACTTAATCCCGCAACTTAAAACGCGCCACGGGGCGCGTTTGCACACATGTCACCTCAGGCCCCCCTCCCTTCACCACTGTGCAAACCCGCACTGGCTCTGGTTAGTCAGAGTCAGTTACCACCAGTACCCGTCTGAAAAAGTTGTGGGCACAGGATGATTTTGCAACAAGGCCTCTTTCTGCTCCTCTGTTGGTTCTTTCTGCACATCTTTTGCTTCTTTCTGTGCGTTTTTTCTTCTTTCTTCACATGTCCTACCTCTGTTGGCATAGTTAGAAACTAGCATTTAAAAAACCTTTGAAATTCACTTAAAAATCATAGGTTTCAGGCACGTTATAGTTAGAAATTAGCATTTAAAAACCTCTGAAATTCACTGAAAAACCATAGGTTTCAGGCACGTTATAGTTAGAAATTAGCATTTAAAAAACCTTTGAAATTCACTGAAAAAACCATAGGTTTCAGACACGTTATAGTTAGAAATTAGCATTTAAAAAACCTTTGAAATTCACTGAAAAAACCATAGGTTTTAGGGACAGTTATAGTTAGTTGGACATTGCACTCGTACAAAACCCGTGAAATTCCCTGTTATAGTTAGTTCAGCTAACTATAACTCGCGCCCCGCAATGCACTGCTGATGACGTCACATATTACATCACTCATGACATGGTCAGTGACATCACTGATGACATCACTGATGACATCATCCATGTGATAATTTCATGCATCTTCTCACACCCTAATATAACTTTTGATACACCCACTCTAAATTACAGACTGCCATTCTCAAAACCATAGACACTCCAACACCAAAAACTACATACCCACTCACTGATTCTTAGGTCTACACACACATCCACTCACTCACCTGTACAGTCACTCATACTTACAGTCACTCAGTACAGGACTATCATATGCACTCATACACCTATATAAACACTCACACACCGCCACTCATCCATAGAGGTACTCACACACCTAGTCAGTCATGCAAAAATTAATCACACACCCATTTACTCACCTATACAGTTATACACACACCAGCTCACTTACTCATACAAATACTAGCACATTCTTACGCTCTTATACAATAACTGATACAAGCACACACGCATCCATACAGCCACTCTCACAATAACACACTCTCACTTATAGCCATTTAAATACTCTAACACACATATATACTGCCTTTTACATATGTAGTTACTCGCACATGTACCACTGAGATATACATTCACTCACTAACACACCCATACACACACTCACCCACCCAAGCAGTCCATCACAGATGCACTCTTGAAATCATGCACCCAGTGAATCACCCACTCACACATCTATGTATAGAGTCAAACACACCCCACCCACACAAACACTCAGGCAGCCATATAGATACTCAGAGAACCAATCAATAACCCATATAGACACTCATGTAGCTATTCGCAAATCCATGCATCCACTTACACACCAACAAACAGACGGATACAGACATTCACACAGTTTAGTCACTAACCCATGCATTCAGTAAGATACGTTTAATCACTCACTTGTAGAGTCAGTCACTCACGTACTAAATCATCCATTCAGACACTTATACACCCACTCATTCTTCAATACGCCTTTCCCTATATATATTAAACATATTTAAACTTTACAGAAACACACAGTCACTGGATGATGTCATCAGTGATGTCATCAGTGATGTCATCAGTGATGTCACTGACCATGTCATGAGTGATGTAATATGTGACGTCATCAGCAGTGCATTGCGTGGGCGCGAGTTATAGTTAGCTGAACTAACTATAACAGGGGAATTTCACGGGTTTTGTACGAGTGCAATGTCCAACTAACTATAACTGTCCCTAAAACCTATGGTTTTTTCAGTGAATATATATATATATATATATACTTATATAAACACACAAAACATACATATGCATATATATATATATATAGTGTAACATAATTAATAAAAATATATAGTTTACATTTTATTAATATTTAATGTTGTACATTTACTACTATGAAAACATATATATATATATATATATATATATATATATATATTTGAAGAAAAGTCGATTCGGAACTACCAAATAATTACACTTTGGAATTTTGCACATTGAGTTATCCAAATGTAGGGTAAATTACAAAACATTCAGTTCGCATTGTGAACGTTATTAAATATGAATGCCCATACAGAACGGGTAGTGAGACCCAATCTGGTACAATAAGAAGTAGCTTTAGCTGGTGACGATATTCCATACTGTGACAAGTAGTAGTAAATTCGAGAACAAGAGATTTTACTGTACCTGTGTAATATATCAATTGAATGAATTTTTAGCATGGATGTTTTTTATCCAAGACATGCAATGATGAAATTACTTATTTATTTATATATATATATATGACTAGATTTTAAGAATGCTTTTAATAAGTGTTGTTTATTGATTTATTTAGTTGCATGTATATATATATATATATATATATATTTATTTTTATATTTATATCTTTATTTATATTGATATGCTTTATTTGCACAGTACTATAAGGTTCACAGCTATCTTGGTTTATAATCACAAGCATTATATCAAATTGCTGCTTCGCTTTGGGTATTTAAACCTGGATGTTAAATATGGTCATTTATGTGTTGATTTGCACAACTACATTTGGGCACCTGTCACTTTAAATTTAAAAAAATGACAAAAGAAAAGCAAAGAAACAGGAAATTGCATTGCAGGGTATTTAAGCCAATTGTATCCCGTGTTGCGTGTCATGTGATCAAGGCCCTTTTAGGTCGAAACGCGTCATGCTGAGTGGTTTTACTGGAGTGAAATAAATATTTAAATCTGCACCTACTTTGTGGTCCGTGCTCCTGTTCCTGCTCTGTTTTGTAAGCCTGAGCCAAGGTTGGAGTTCTTTGGATATATATATATATATATATATATATATATATATATATATATATATATATGTATATATATATTTGAAGAAAAGTCGATTCGGGAACTACCAAATAATTACAGCGGCACACCGAAGGACAGCACAATACATTTTATTGTGCCACAAACAGAACGACGCGTTTCGGCGAAGCCTTCATCAAGTTAGTGACCTGTGCCCAACCGCCCATAGAAATACAGGGCAGCACTCATAGACAGTGAAGAAATATTGCAACATAAATCATTTGTGAAAATAAATATACACAGAATTACTGAATTACATATGATCGCATAAAAAATTCATTCAATATCATTATCATGAATTAAGAATAGTCAATTCGTACTGCGGCAAAAACCATCAGCTATAAACATAGTTGGAGGACCAACTGTTAGACATAAAGACACTGCAATTCGTAGGCAAATGTCAACAATTGCAATCAACAATCATATTGTGCTGCAAACACAGTGTAGCAGATCTGCATTTGTAACTACTGAGGGTAATGTATCCCTTTCTCCATCTATCTTAATAAAGAAACAGTAAATTGTAAATTCCATGGGCAAATACCTCGGACTTCAACGTAAATTATCAAACCATTTCTAATGTGTTACATGCAATCACTGCAAAATGTGTGTGTGTCTATGTGCATAAATGTTGCAAATATATATGTATATATATGCAAAAAAGAAGCAGAAAACTCTGGGTAGTTCCCAAGTTTAGATGGAGAGCAGCTCCTATACAGAGCACCCTACAACACCAGTGACACTCTAAAATTGCTCACTTAAAAGTCTGTTTTTCTAGCAGAGTTTTTAAGCATAGGATTAGTACAGTGTCATCCACTCCAAGCTAGAAAGGGACAAAGTCTTTTGCCATTTATGCAGCAAAGTGTTTAGGCATAGGATTAGCTAGTTTCATCCATGCTGAGCTGTAAAATGACAAAAGCCTTGTACCACCACAGGCGGGGTACTGAAGCTTTGGATTGATAAAATACCATGCAAGCTAACCTGGTGTGAAGAAAAGCAATCCCTGGCATGTGTTCTGCTGCCATTACAGCCATTTTGAGATGTTTAGATTTGTCAAGACACAATTTAAAATCAATTAAATAATTAACAATTCATAATTAATTGTTATTTTATTTAACGCTGTCTTCGGACAGACTGCTCGGTTTCTGCTTGTTTTGGGGAAGCAGCTAATATGCCGGGCTATACCCCGGACGAGAAGCTGCGGCTGGATCTGCTGCGGACGCTTCGACGCCGCTGGCTGAAGGACCAGGAGCTGAGTCCGCGAGAGCCCGTACTACCCCCGTTGAAGCCATGGCCCGTTGAAGCCTTCTGGCAGCGCTTCTTGGAGCCCCGCACTTTCTGGAGGTTGTCTGTAAGTGACTCTTGGGGAGGCGTCAACATGGTGGTGACGAGTCGGCTAGAAGATAATGTTGGCTGTATCGTATATTCAGATTTTTGGTTATTGTTAATCCTTTTATTGACACATATTTGCACGTAGTCCAAATAAAATGTAGTCATGTTCTACAGCAAGATATATTTGGCACTCAGAAACATTATTGCATTCTCTTGGGACCATTAATAGCTTGAGCTGATGGGGGGAGGTACATCTGGTTAATATGGGACTGGGCCCCAGCCATCATTCTTACCGTGTGCCTATGTGTGAAACATACCTCTCTGCGGATGACCTCCGAATTAATTTATGGCATTTAGAAATCACAGATAGAAGCTTTAGTATCCTTTTACATGTCTGCTGAAGTACAGATGCATTTATATGGTCATATTTTTTATTTTAACATAATTGTAATTATAGGATTGTAACTGTTCAACACGTTAATTTTGAGTGTAAACATCTCTCTCTCGCTCTGTCTCTCGCTCTGTCTCTCTATATATATATATGTGTGTGTGTGTGTGTGTGTGCGTGTGTGTGCGTGTGTGTGTGTGTGTGTGTATATATATATTCACTGAAAAAACCATAGGTTTTAGGGACAGTTATAGTTAGTTGGACATTGCACTCATACAAAACCCGTGAAATTCCCCGTTATAGTTAGTTCAGCTAACTATAACTACGCGCCCCGTAATGCACTGCTGATGACGTCACATATTACATCACTCATGACATGGTCAGTGACATCACTGATGACATCACTGATGACATCTCAAATGACATCACTGATGACATCATTGATGACATCATCCACGTGATAATCTGATGCACCTCCTCACACCCTAATATAACCTTTGATACACCCACTCTAAATTACAGACTGCCATTCGCAAAACCATAGACACTCCAACACCAATAACTACATACCCACTCACTGATTCTTAGGTCTACACACACATCCACTCACTCACCCGTACAGTCACTCATACTTACGGTCACTCAGTACAGGACTATCATATGCACTCATACTCCTATATAGACACTCAAACACCGCCACTCATCCATAGAGGTACTCACACACCTAGTCAGTCATGCAAATAATTAAACACACTGCCATTTACTCACCTATACAGTTATACACACACCAGCTCACTTACTCATACAAATACTAGCACATTCTTACGCTCTTATACAATGACTGATACAAGCACACACTCATCCATACAGTCACTCTCACAATAACACACTCTCGCTTATAGCTATTTATATACTCCAACACACATATATACTGCCTTTCACATATGTAGCTACTCACACATGTACCACTGGGATATACATTCACTCACTAACACACTCTTACACACACTTACCCACCCATACAGTCTATCACAGATGCACTCTTGAAACCATCCACCCAGTGAATCACCCACTCACACATCTATGCACAGAGTCGCACACACCCCACCCACACAAACACTCAGGCACCCATACAGATACTCAGACAACCAATCAATAACTCATATAGACACTCATGTAGCTATTCCCAAACACATGCAGCCACTTACACAGCAACAGACAGACGGATACAGACATTCACCCAGTTTAGTCACTAACCCATGCATTCAGTAAGATACGTTTAATCACTCACTTATAGAGTTAGTCACGCACCTACTAAATCATCCATACAGACACTTATACACCCACTCATTCTTCAATACGCCTTTCCCTATATATAGTAAAAATATTTAAACTTTACAGAAACACACAGTCACTGGATGATGTAATCAGTGATGTCATTTGAGATGTCATCAGTGATGTCATCAGTGATGTCACTGACCATGTCATGAATGATGTAATATGTGATGTCATCAGCAGTGCATTGCGGGCGCGAGTTATAGTTAGCTGAACTAACTATAATGGGGGAATTTCACGGGTTTTGTACGAGTGCAATGTCCAACTAACTATAACTGTCCCTAAAACCTATGGTTTTTTCAGTGAATATATATATATATATATATATATATATATATATATTATACAATGTAGCACAAATTTAGTGTGTTGTACTGGAAACATTTCATTTTATCTAGGGCATAGGGGCACATGCTGCAAACCCACAATATAAAAATCCCTTGCGTGGTGGAGGTAGCCATCCCAGCCTGTTGTCTTCTGTATTTGGACTCAAGAAACTGGGACATAATGTGTTACGTAAAGTTTTGCTACAACTGTATGTGAACATTGGTTTATTGAAAATTAACTCTTTACGAGTAGAATCTACACTCAGGACATGCCAATGTTTATGAAGAATGTTGTAAAGCAAGTGACAGGAGTTTTGGAAAGGTGTAATGAGAGCCCCCGTAGGTGTCTTCTTGGGTGCTCTGTTTTTGATCTCAATAACGTATGTCACTTAGCGTTTAAAATACGTTGTTTGGCCTCTGTGATGACATCAACAAAATGTCCCCTTGCTGTAAATCTTCTCTCTGCTTTGCCAATTTCAGCAAGGAATTCTACTTCTTCACTGCAGTTGCATCTTATCCTAATCATTTCACCATAAAGTATTGAATGTATCTGTGATCTAGGGAGTGAACTTTGAGCATGAGGAATGGAGATACATGCTGTCGGCTTTCTAAGCAGGGATGGCAGAGTCTTAGATTCCTTGGCATACAGAGTGAGTGAGTTCTAGATATAACATTTGTGTTTGACTGCATTGGTAAGTAATGGCAATGTTATGAGAAGTGTTTTTGAGAAATTGGTACTGCCTGGGTGACTAGATGAGTGCATCGGTAGTGCAAGAGTGAATGGATAACTGCAAGGTTAGTGTCCGGGTGATTTCATGCGTGCATTGGTAGTGCCTGGTTGATTGGATGAGTGCATGGGTGGTACCTTGGGGATTGGATGAGTGTATAGGTAGTGCCTGGCTGAATGGATGAGTGCATGGGTATGGCCTGGGTGATTGGATGAAAGCATGGGTAGTACCTGAGTGATCTAACAACAATTCTACACTACCTGTCCAAATCATCAGGACATCGTCAATATATCGACCCCAGTATATCACATGATTCATCATTTCCAAAGGACATTTTTCCCAGATATAACATTTCTCGAACCATCCCATACACAGAATATTTGGATCCCATTGCTACACCCAGGCATTGACGAAACCAAGTCCCATTATGCAGAAACACATTGTTGTCCTTGTAGGAGAGTAGGATCTGCTTCACATGGGTACCCCCACTTTTTGCTGATGCTTCACTGTTTTTCGACCTTAGTCTGGCTGGGGCCCTGCTAATCAGAACCCCAGCCTAGCTGCTTCCTCTTTAAAATGGTTTCCATGTGCCTTAGGCACATCTCTGATTGGAATCTGGAGTGCCCTTATAAGTCCCTAGTATATGGTATACTATGTACCCAGGGCATAGGTACCTCAGAGGCCTACCAGGGGCTGCAGCATGTATTGTGCCACCCCTGGAAGGCCATCCAAACTGACACCACAGGTCTGCTACTGCAGCCTGGGTAAGGTGGTGCATGCACCCCTTACTGTGATATAGGCTACCTATATCACTATATACATACACACATATAAACCTATAAGTCACTCCTAAGGCAGGCCTTATCAATCCTGAAGGCAGAGTGCGTGGTTCCTATGTGAGAGGGTGCCCCTGCATGAGCTGGGCCCCTCTGCAGCGTTCGGAGACCCTTCTCTGATGCTGTTTGTAGTGCAGCCTGACCATATACTCTTAAGCGCATTATAACCTCGCGTTAAATGCTAACTTTGGGATGGCTGCACGGAAACATGTCGTGTTTGGTGTCAAACATCTTGGAATACTACCCCCCCGCCAGTTCTGGCGGCGGGGGTAGCATTCCACCCTTCTAGAGGGAAAGACATGTACACACCGGTATGCCCGGTACTGACTTTCCAGAGCCCTGGCATCACAAAATGGATGCCGCTGCCACAGACACGAGTCTGGCCTCCTGCTGCTGACCGAAACTCCGGCAGGGGAGGCCTGGACAATAGGTTTCCTGTCCCAGGGAGGTGTGACCACCTCCCCAGACAGGATAGTGTGTATTGGGGCTAGACGGGAGCACTCTCGGGTGCTTTGAAATCCTGCACTGGGGGCACACTTGGTGTCCCTGTGCATACCCCAGTTCAAACCGGCTCAGGGGCTTCCAGCCCCTGCTCTGGCGCGAAACTGGACAAAGGGAAAGGGGTGTAACCACCCCTCTGCCCTGGCCCTCCCATAGGTGGGGCCACAGAGTATGTCCAACCCCCTACCTTAGTATAAGTAGGGGAACCCAGTCCTTAGGACTTTAGATTTACCTGGACGAAACTCTGACACAGAATCCTGGACCTTCGACGCTCTACTTCAAGATTAGAGGACTGAAGAATCTCCCTTGGGGTCAAGGAGTGACTCCCCTGCTTGGCAGGCACCAAAGAAGCAATTGTCCGGTCTGCATCGCTGAAGCTCCCGTCGGACGCCGAAGTCTTTGCATCACCAGAGGTAGATTTCCAGACTTCCCCGAGGCTGCCCTGAGTCCCCAGCAAAGCTGAGGCCCGTAGCTGTCGTGGGTAACGTGGAACCGTGACCCCTGGACACCGAACGCATTTGCAAGTGCATCCTCTTCTGGGTCTCCCACGAAGTCGTGCTTTGGGCTCCGAGTAGCCCCAGCCTCCAGCACCAACTGCACCGAAGATCACTGGCCTCCACTCCACGAGTGTCCTGTGAGCCAGCTCCACGTGCACCGTCTCGAGGCTCCTTTGCGGTCGCTAGTCCGTTGGCTAGTAGGCCCTCCCGAAGGCCAATCTTTTTCTGCTTGGGCTCCCTGGTTGCTCCAGGTGTGCCCTGACTTATCCTTGCTGGGTGAGTCCCCCAGACCTTGCTGGTCTGCAACATCGTCCTTCTTCTATTTCCACGAGACTTGCCGTTGCCAAGGCTTGTTGGGTCCAATCCGGTCGCCGACACCCCTGCAATCGACAGACGTCGTGGGACAGCTCGAATCCAGCTCCTGGTTGTCGTCGACGCCTCCTGGACCTCGTGGCTGAAGAGTCAAGACGACCGTCAACCTACCTGAAGCACTCGACATCGGTGGGCATCTGCTCATCGCCTTCCTGGTCACTGGCTAGTGACCCAGACTCTGTCCCCTCTGCTTTCAGGTTCTTCAGATCTTCGATCCACCTTTGGATCCACCCGAACACTTTCGACTTGGCCGCCAGCAGCACTTTGCAGCAGATCGCCATTGAAAGCGACGACGAAACCCGACCCCGAAAGACACCTATGCACCCGGCTCCCCTGGGTGAGGTAACTCGAGTACTCCGGTGCTCCCGTGGGTATTGACACTAGAACAGCCTAGTTCTCAAAGGGTTTGCTCCAAGTCCTCCTCTAAGTGTCCCTTTTCTTTTAAATTCTAATCGCGACTTTCCCCATAGAAGTTAACGGTGGTTCGCGGCTGTGTTCATACACTGCACGCGTCCCCCGTGGGTCCCCTGTGTCACTGCCTTGGGTGGTTCCTTGTGGTCCAAGCACTTCTACAGGCTCTAGGCCTTGTGTCTAGCTCAGTCGTGGTTCTTATACCACTTTATTGGTATATGGTTTGGTACGCCCCTGGGGCTCAAACGTGTATTTGTGCTATTACTGTAGATAACTAACTTATAATTTATGTACTTCGAACTCTAGCCTCATAAAGAGACTAGAGGGGTGTGTTTAGTAATAAATACATATATTTTGAATATATACCTGGTGTGGTCCTCTTTCATTTGGTCACTCAAGAGATTATAGACTGGTAAAACAAGCTGCTTTACATTCCTTCAAGACTTAGCCTGAAGGCTGCTCTCCATAGCTACCACTAGGATAGCTTTCAATAAAGGTTGTCTTTAACCTATCTCCAATAAGGGGTTGTTTGGACTGGTGCAAGGTGCCCACTATAATTAGTGGACAGCATATGCCAGGCCAACTTCTCACATTGGTGTGCAGCGTGTGGGATTCCAGCTTGCTATTGTTTTACCAGATAATCTCAATTGAATTGATCAACTGAAAACCACTAAGGGTACCTAAGGTACATATAAATCAAGCTTAGTAATACAGTAAGTTCTACTGAACTTAGAGTTGTGTGTTAAGGGATAGCACACCCTTTCTACAACTCAAGAGAGTTTAGTAGGCCACACTAGAGTAGGTAGTGCATACACCACACCTCACTAGTAATGTCTTCAAAGCCAGGACCCAGTGAGTCCTTGCCAGAAGCCAGTGGGCTTCTTCCCTCCAAGTATGATAAACTCCCATTCTTGGAATTGAGAGCATTATGCAATACTAGGAAGTTGAAGGCAGGCAAAAGTGCCAGCACCCAACACCTCAGGGAGGTGTTACTAGCTGATGATCTCAGCAGGCCCCTAGGGTCTGAAGGGGTAGGCAAAGAGGGTGGGGCAGAAGATGAGGAAGGGGCCAGGGGTGAAGAAACCCAGGCCCCCCCTCTGAAACTGGCCAGGAAGGTGAAAATGACCTTGTCCTGGAAAACCCAATTCCTCCTGTGGAGGAGGAGGAGGGAGAGGATCAGAATGACCTCCCCTTTGTCCCCCCAGGAAGAGTTCTGAGTGTGCCCAGAAGGTCTAGGTCTCCTTCTCAGGAGTCTAACCACTCTGACACCTCAATAGGGACCTCTGTCTCCTCTCATAGGAGGGAATCCTCTCATGAGAGGAGAAAGAGACTGATTCAATATGAGCAAACTCAGCTTGAACTCAGGAAACAGCAATTGGCTATAGACAGGGAGTCCCTAGATCTCTATAGAGAGAGACAAAAGTTGGGACTAGAGTCCCATGGTGGCAGCAGTTTCCCCAAAGATAGGGAAAGGTCTTATGACCATAGAAACCTGAGCAAGATTGTCCCTCCCTACCAGAGTGGGGATGACATCCACAAATGGATAACTGCTCTAGAGAGGGCCTGTAAAGTACAGAGGGTCCCTCAGGAGCAGTGGGCAGCAATCTTGTGGCTCTCCTTTGCAGACAAAGGTAGAGACAAGCTCCTCACTGTTAGAGAGGAGGATGCTGATAATTACAAAGTCTTGAAGAGTGCTCTAATTGATGGGTTTGGCCTAACCACTGAACAATACAGGTTAAAGTTCAGGGATACCCAAAAAGCACAGACTCAAGACTGGGTGGACTTTGTTGATTGTTCTGCCAAGGCTCTGGAAGGTTGGTTATTGGGCAGTAAGGTATGTGACTTCACAGGATTGTACAATCTGATAATGAGGGAGCAGATTCTTAATAACTGTCAAAATCAGCTGTTGCATCAGCACCTGGTAGACTCTGATCTGACCTCTCCCCAAGAATTGGGAAAGAAGGCAGACAAATGGGTCAGAACCAGGGTGAAGCAGAAGGTACAGAACCAAGGTGGTGACCCTAAGAAGCAAGATTCGAAAACCTCTGATAAGGGTGGGGAGAAGGGTAAAGATCAAAAGTCTTCACAAGGCCCCCAAAAATCTTCTTCAGGTGGGGATTCACAGTCTACCAAAGGGAAAGGCCAAAGGAAACCATGGTGCAAGGTCTGTAAGCAAAAGACCCACTGGACCAGTGATTGCACCAAGTCCAAAGACTCGACTCCAGCCCCCACCAATGCCCCTAAGGCACCTGCTCCCCCTAGTGCAGTTACAGTTGGTGGTGGGACTACACAAGCCAAGGGTTTAGTAGGGTTGACCCTGGGTAAAGAGATGAGCTCTGACCTAGTCAGAGAACTCACTCAGGCTGTCCTAGTCTGTGATGGAGGCATGGATATGACCTCCTCTGTGAGTCCCAGTAATCTGGGCAAGTACAGACAACAGCCTTTAATCAATGGAAGAGAGGCTTTGGCATTTAGGGACACAGGGGCAAGTGTCACCATGGTGACACAAGACCTTGTGAATCCTGGGCAGATAATACTTGGTGAAATGTACCAAGTGACCAATGCTAGCAACGTCAGAACAGACCATACTCTGGCAGTTGTTAACTTCTCCTGGGGAGGGGTAACTGGCCTTAAGAAGGTTGTGGTAAGTGCAGACCTACCCGTTGAATGCTTGCTTGGCAATGACTTAGAAACTTCAGCTTGGGCAGAAGTGGAGCTCAGGACCCATGCAGAAATGCTGGGGATCCCTGCAGATGTGTTTGCTGTGACCAGGTCACAAGCCAAAATGTCTAGCACTGAACAGGCCTTGGATTCTGGAATAATGGACCAAGTGCCCTCCAAGAAGAGGAGTAGTAGGGTAAAGGCAGTGCCTTCCCCCTTGGCTCAGAAGGAAGATCAGTCCCTTGAGGGGATGATCTCAGTCCTGAGGAAGGAACTGTCCCAGAGGAGCTTGAACCTGACCAGGTTGAGTTCTTGGGGACAGGGGGACCTTCCAGGGCAGATCTGAGCCAGGAGCAGCAGAGCTGCCCCTCTCTTGAACCCCTCAGACAGCAAGCTGCTGCTGAGGCTGCTGGGAAAGCTAGTGGTCCCCATACTGTGTATTGGGATGATGGACTCTTGTACTCAGAGTGTAGAGACCCCAAGCCTGGTGCTACCAGGAGGTTGGTTATACCTTTGAAGTTCAGGGGCTTCCTATTGACCCTAGCCCATGATATTCCCTTAGCAGGTCACCTGGGCCAGAACAAGACTTGGGACAGAATTGTCCCTCACTTTCACTGGCCCCACATGTCTGAAGACACCAAGGAGTTTTGTCGCTCCTGTGTAACCTGCCAGGCCAGTGGCAAGGCAGGTGGCACTACAAAGGCCCCCTGATACCACTACCTGTGGTGGGGGTTCCCTTTGAAAGGGTGGGGATTGACATTGTTGGTCCCATGGATCCCCAAACAGCATCTGGGCACAGGTTTATCCTGGTGGTAGTGGATCATGCCACCAGGTACCCAGAGGCTATTCCCCTTAGGACCACTACAGCACCTGTGGTGGCAAGGGCCCTCCTGGGAATTTTCTCAAGAGTGGGCTTCCCTAAGGAGGTTGTATCAGACAGGGGTGCAAACTTTATGTCTGGATACTTAAAAGCAATGTGGAAGGAGTGTGGAGTGACTTACAAGTTCACCACACCCTATCACCCACAATGCAATGGTTTAGTTGAGAGATTCAACAAAACCTTGAAGGGCATGATTAAAGGGCTCCCAGAAAAGCTTAGGCGAAGATGGGACATACTCTTGCCCTGCCTTTTATTTGCATACAGGGAGGTGCCTCAAAAGGGGTTGGCTACAGCCCTTTTGAACTTTTGTTTGGTCACCCTGTCAGGGGTCCACTGTGCTTGGTGAAGGAAGGATGGGAGTTACCTCTCAAGCCCCCAAAGCAAGACATAGTGGACTACGTACTTGGTCTCCGCTCCCGGATGGCTGAGTATATGAAAAAGGCAACTAAAAACCTTGAGGCTAGCCAGGAACTTCAAAAGGCCTGGCATGACCAAAGGCTGTACTGACTGTTTACCAGCCAGGACAGAAGGTGTGGGTGTTGGAGCCAGTGGCCCCAGCAGCTCTCCAAGACAAATGGAGTGGACCCCATACCATTGTTGAACAGAAGGGTGAGGTTACCTACTTAGTAGACCTAGGAACACCCAGGAGTCCCCACAGGGTTCTCCATGTCAACAGGTTAAAACCATATGTGGACAGGGCAGACATGGGCTTGCTCATGGCTACTGATGAGGGACAGGAGGAAGAGAGTGACCCACTCCCTGACCTGCTCTCACAGAACCCTGGTGATGGGTCAGTGGATGGTGTAGCCTTGGCAGGCAGCCTCACTACCCAGCAGCAGACTGATTGCAGACAGGTGCTCAATCAGTTCAGACACATATTCTCACTGACACCCAGTCAGACTACCTGGTGCACTCATGAAGTGGACACTGGGGACAGTCTGCCTATTAAAAATAAGATTTATAGGCAACCTGACCATGTCAGGGACTGTATCAGGACAGAAGTCCAGAAGATGTTGGATTTGGGAGTTATTGAACCCTCAGATAGCCCTTGGGCTAGTCCAGTGGTCCTTGTGCCAAAACCTCACACCAATGGTGGGAAAAGAGAGATGAGGTTTTGTGTGGACTACAGGGGTCTCAATGCAGTCACTAGGACTGATGCCCATCCAATACCAAGGGCAGATGAGCTAATAGACACTTTGGCCTCAGCCAAGTATCTAAGCACATTTGACCTGACAGCTGGCTACTGGCAGATCAGACTAGCTGATGATGCAAAGCCAAAGACAGCATTCTCAACCCCTAGTGGGCATTATCAATTTGTGGTGATGCCCTTTGGTCTGAAGAATGCACCTGCCACTTTTCAGAGGCTGGTGAATACAGTCCTTACAGGTCTGGAAGCCTATAGTGCAGCATATCTAGATGATATTGCTGTCTTTAGCTCCACCTGGGAGGATCACCTGGTCCACCTCAGAAATGTTTTACAGGCCCTGCAGAAAGCAGGCCTGACTATCAAGGCCACCAAGTGCCAGATAGGGCAGAGTCAGGTTGTGTACCTGGGCCACCTTGTGGGTGGAGGCCAGGTTCAACCACTGCAGAGCAAGATCCAGACCATCATGGACTGGACTGCTCCAACTACCCAGACTCAGGTGAGAGCCTTCTTAGGCCTGACTGGGTACTATAGGAGATTTGTCAAGGGGTATGGATCAATAGTGACACCCCTGAATGACTTAACTTCCAAGAAAATGCCCAAAAAGGTTCAGTGGACAGTTAGCTGTCAAAAGGCATTTGATGACCTGAAGCAGGCCATGTGCACTGCTCCCATTCTACAGAGTCCTGATTACTCCAAGAAGTTCATTGTTCAAACTGATGCATCTGAATTGGGGGTAGGGGCTGTACTGTCACAATTGAATGATGAAGGTCAGGATCAGCCAGTAGCTTTCATTAGCAGAAGGCTGACCCCTAGAGAGAAACGTTGGTCAGCCATTGAGAGGGAGGCCTTTGCTGTGGTCTGGGCTCTGAAGAAGTTGAGGCCATACTTGTTTGGTACTCACTTCCTTGTTCAAACAGACCATAAGCCCCTCTTATGGCTAAAACAAATGAAGGGTGAAAACCCCAAACTGCTTAGGTGGTCCATTTCCCTACAGGGGATGGACTTCACAGTGGAACATAGACCTGGGAGTAACCATGCCAATGCAGATGGACTCTCTAGGTACTTCCACTTAGAACATGAAGACTTAACTGGGCAAGGTTAGTTTAATGTCCCTACGTTTGGGGGGGGTTGTGTAGGAGAGTAGGATCTGCTTCACATGGGTACCCCCACTTTTTGCTGATGCTTCACTGTTTTTCGACCTTAGTCTGGCTGGGGCCCTGCTAATCAGAACCCCAGCCTAGCTGCTTCCTCTTTAAAATGGTTTCCATGTGCCTTAGGCACATCTCTGATTGGAATCTGGAGTGCCCTTATAAGTCCCTAGTATATGGTATACTATGTACCCAGGGCATAGGTACCTCAGAGGCCTACCAGGGGCTGCAGCATGTATTGTGCCACCCCTGGAAGGCCATCCAAACTGACACCACAGGTCTGCTACTGCAGCCTGGGTAAGGTGGTGCATGCACCCCTTACTGTGATATAGGCTACCTATATCACTATATACATACACACATATAAACCTATAAGTCACTCCTATGGCAGGCCTTATCAATCCTGAAGGCAGAGTGCGTGGTTCCTATGTGAGAGGGTGCCCCTGCATGAGCTGGGCCCCTCTGCAGCGTTCGGAGACCCTTCTCTGATGCTGTTTGTAGTGCAGCCTGACCATATACTCTTAAGCGCATTATAACCTCGCGTTAAATGCTAACTTTGGGATGGCTGCACGGAAACATGTCGTGTTTGGTGTCAAACATCTTGGAATACTACCCCCCGCCAGTTCTGGCGGCGGGGGTAGCATTCCACCCTTCTAGAGGGAAAGACATGTACACACCGGTATGCCCGGTACTGACTTTCCAGAGCCCTGGCATCACAAAATGGATGCCGCTGCCACAGACACGAGTCTGGCCTCCTGCTGCTGACCGAAACTCCGGCAGGGGAGGCCTGGACAATAGGTTTCCTGTCCCAGGGAGGTGTGACCACCTCCCCAGACAGGATAGTGTGTATTGGGGCTGGGCGGGAGCACTCTCGGGTGCTTTGAAATCCTGCACTGGGGGCACACTTGGTGTCCCTGTGCATACCCCAGTTCAAACCGGCTCAGGGGCTTCCAGCCCCTGCTCTGGCGCGAAACTGGACAAAGGGAAAGGGGTGTAACCACCCCTCTGCCCTGGCCCTCCCATAGGTGGGGCCACAGAGTATGTCCAACCCCTACCTTAGTATAAGTAGGGGAACCCAGTCCTTAGGACTTTAGATTTACCTGGACGAAACTCTGACACAGAATCCTGGACCTTCGACGCTCTACTTCAAGATTAGAGGACTGAAGAATCTCCCTTGGGGTCAAGGAGTGACTCCCCTGCTTGGCAGGCACCAAAGAAGCAATTGTCCGGTCTGCATCGCTGAAGCTCCCGTCGGACGCCGAAGTCTTTGCATCACCAGAGGTGGATTTCCAGACTTCCCCGAGGCTGCCCTGAGTCCCCAGCAAAGCTGAGGCCCGTAGCTGTCGTGGGTAACGTGGAACCGTGACCCCTGGACACCGAACGCATTTGCAAGTGCATCCTCTTCTGGGTCTCCCACGAAGTCGTGCTTTGGGCTCCGAGTAGCCCCAGCCTCCAGCACCAACTGCACCGAAGATCACTGGCCTCCACTCCACGAGTGTCCTGTGAGCCAGCTCCATGTGCACCGTCTCAAGGCTCCTTCGTGGTTGCTAGTCCGTTGGCTAGTAGGCCCTCCCGAAGGCCAATCTTTTTCTGCTTGGGCTCCCTGGTTGCTCCAGGTGTGCCCTGACTTATCCTCGCTGGGTGAGTCCCCCAGACCTTACTGGTCCGCAACATCGTCCTTCTTCTATTTCCACGAGACTTGCCGTTGCCAAAGCTTGTTGGGTCCAATCCGGCCGCCGACACCCCTGCAATCGACAGACGTTGTGGAACAGCTCGAATCCAGCTCCTGGTTGTCGTCGACGCCTCCTGGACCTCGTGGCTGAAGAGTCAAGACGACCATCAACCTACCTGAAGCACTCGACATCGGTGGGCATCTGCTCATCGCCTTCCTGGTCACTGGCTAGTGACCCAGACTCTGTCCCCTCTGCTTTCAGGTTCTTCAGATCTTCGATCCACCTTTGGATCCACCCGAACACTTTCGACTTGGCCGCCAGCAGCACTTTGCAGCAGATCGCCATTGAAAGCGACGACGAAACCCGACCCCGAAAGACACCTATGCACCCGGCTCCCCTGGGTGAGGTAACTCGAGTACTCCGGTGCTCCCGTGGGTATTGACACTAGAACAGCCTAGTTCTCAAAGGGTTTGCTCCAAGTCCTCCTCTAAGTGTCCCTTTTCTTTTAAATTCTAATCGCGACTTTCCCCATAGAAGTTAACGGTGGTTCGCGGCTGTGTTCATACACTGCACGCGTCCCCCGTGGGTCCCCTGTGTCACTGCCTTGGGTGGTTCCTTGTGGTCCAAGCACTTCTACAGGCTCTAGGCCTTGTGTCTAGCTCAGTCGTGGTTCTTATACCACTTTATTGGTATATGGTTTGGTACGCCCCTGGGGCTCAAACGTGTATTTGTGCTATTACTGTAGATAACTAACTTATAATTTATGTACTTCGAACTCTAGCCTCATAAAGAGACTAGAGGGGTGTGTTTAGTAATAAATACATATATTTTGAATATATACCTGGTGTGGTCCTCTTTCATTTGGTCACTCAAGAGATTATAGACTGGTAAAACAAGCTGCTTTACATTCCTTCAAGACTTAGCCTGAAGGCTGCTCTCCATAGCTACCACTAGGATAGCTTTCAATAAAGGTTGTCTTTAACCTATCTCCAATAAGGGGTTGTTTGGACTGGTGCAAGGTGCCCACTATAATTAGTGGACAGCATATGCCAGGCCAACTTCTCCACAGTCCAGAACCAGTGACAACATTTCTATTAACATCTGAATATCTTCCCATAAGGTAGCATCTCTAGAAGAGAGGAAATGTTGCAATGCATGAATACCCATTGCTTTTGGGATAGATGTGTATCAGGAACATATGTCAAGAGTCACAAACCAGCAATCATCTGACCGAAAACCTTTGGTCAAAGGTATTTCCATGGACATTGTCAAGCAGTTTGACTGTTTGGATATTTGATTTACAGAGCATTTGCGATGGGGCAGCCAAATACAGAAGGCCACGCTAGTTTTTAGACAATTGGCTGGAGCAGTTTTAGAGTTTAGACATCAGGTCGGTGCCAGAAGTTTTAGTGTTATTTTACATATATATAAGCATAGGGCAGTGGTGGCTGCACTGTATGGTGCAGAACTATGGGGGTTTGGGAATGTCTGCTCACTCCAAGTAGTAGAGAATAATTTTCTCCATAATTTGCTGGGGCTTGGGTCAGGTACCCCTCTAGCGGCTCTGTACACAGAGCTTAATTTTATTCCTATATCAGAAACTATTGCTCACAGGCCAATTCTTTATTGGGTAAGACTGGTAAGAATCCCTAAGACCACAGTTTATTTACAGACTCTTGAGGAAGTCAAAGCTAGTTGCTCCTGTCAAGGCCATACATATTCGTCACATGTACAAAAAATGTTAAAGGAATTACAATTGATATCTTTGTGGGAAGCTCCTGGTAGTGTTAGACAGGATACTCAATTTTTCTGATTAAAGAACGGTATCATGAATACATACAGATAAAAAAACAATGCCAACTAAAGCTGGGATATTTTACTAGCAATTACTTCAATAACATCTATGACCTTTTGTGTCCAGAATATCTGGACATGCTATACCATGAATTAAAGTGAACATTGTACCTAAGATTCCGGCTAGGTATCCTCTCAACCGGGGATTTCCTTATATGTATACATGTTTGATGGCCGATCCGATTGCTGTGATTATAGCTTTGGTGGTCTAGATAATCTAACCCATTCTATGCTGTTTTGTAATAAAAATGTAGCCACCCGGCGGAGGTGGCTCTTTCCCCTTTTCGAATACTATGGGGTCAGATGTGTTAAACAAGCAATGGCGCTACGTATTAAGCCAGATAATATGAATGCGGTTATCTCTGTAGCATCATATTTATGGGTTACGTGGCCCTGCCTGAGAGAGTTGCCCTCTCTCCCTCTCTCTTTCAAAATAATAGAGTGAGTAAATACTCAGACATATGGGAGATTATTACATGGTGCTGTTTAATTCTAGACAGACTAGTTTACTGACAGGAATGACTTCTTTAATACCTAGGTGGACCAGTGGCTTCTTATATAAGCATGCCTGCCCATAATAGTCACATGCAATTGCTCAAAATGTATGCATGCAATATATACAAAATAAAAAAATACACCCATAGTGTTAGACCTGGCACCATTGGCGTGGGTCTCCCTTCCTTTTTTCGCTGTTGTCTCCTCTGTTTTTGCTGGTGTTAGATGCTCTGGGCGCTGTGCCACTGCCCTTCAGTGCCACAGCGCGAATGCTCCCTGTGTAAATATGACATGTGAATTGGTATATCCATGATTGTCTTATTTGGTTTACCTGTCAGTCCCTAGTAGCGTGGCCTGTGTGTGCCCAGGGCTGGTAAACCAAATGCTGCTGGTGGGCCTGCAGCGCTGGTTTGCGCCACCCACAGAAGCAGCTTGTAAAGTGTGTCTCAGACCTGCCACTGCAGAGTCTGTGTGCAGTCCAGAACTGCCATCTTGGCTGTGAAGTGCACCCACTTCCCAGCCCCTGAACCTTCCCTTGGCATCATGTAAGTCACCCCTATGGTAGTGTGCATTGTATGTGTAAGGTAGGACATGCCTTGGTGTGTGTAGCATGTCCTGGTAGTGAATTACACCCAATTTCGTTTTTCACTACTGTAAGGCTACCTTTTCCCCATAGGCCAGAATGGGCAGTTTTGACTATTACATTCTATAGTCCTAACTGACCCCAGGAACATGGTAGAAAAACGAATTTAGTATGCCTGAGCTCAGAATATTAAAATACATCTTTTAGTGAAGTTTATTTTTATATTCTGTGTTTGAAAATACCACTTTTAGAAAGTAGGTATTTTCTTGCCTAAGCCTTCCAGTGTGCTCTCCTGTTATGTGTATTGGCTGTCTGGTTTTGGAGGGACAGGGCAGGCTGAGTCAGACCTGGGTTGAATAGAGAGATCTGCATTTGGAGTATGGGGAGGGGTGGATCCTTGACCTGAATAGGGCTGTGCCTGGCAAGGTGAATGCTGGCTCCACCTCCTACTGTGCGTCTGATGGCAGACCCCCTCTTTCTGAAAGGAAGGATGCAGCCTGGTAAACAAAGTGCTCCAGGACTGAGCAGAACTGGTTCTGGCTGGGTTCAGTGACTTGTAGCTTTTGAGAACAAAGCCTTTTGGGGTATAAATATCTGTGCTGAAACCCCTACAATTTGTATTGCTCCTGGAAATCAAGACGAACCTCTGTCCGTGTACCTGAAGGAATCTGCAGGAGGTGACTATCCTTGTGCTTATGTGCTGTTTCTTGGATTGGCCTGCAGTGGTTACCACTGGACTTGGAAGAAGAGGGAAAAGGACTTTGAGAGAACTTTTATTTATCTTGCTAAAGCAATCACCCAAGGGCTAGGAGAGAGCTAGCCTCCTGTTGAAGTCTCAGGCACATCAGACTTCACCACCAGCCTCCTGATTCCTCCCAGCGAGGATTTCTATCTGCAGGTGAGGCTCCTGTGAGTTCCAGGGCCTCTAGTTCTACTACAGAGAAGAGAGTGCTGAAATCGTCGCTAACGCACGTTTGCGAGCCGCTGCAGCCGAGAGCGCCCAAAAAATCATCGCGCTGCTGCCGCTGAGTGCTCGCAACCCAAGATCGACGCATCGCACGTTTGCGGGCCGCCAAGTGTTCGCTAACTCCAAAGATCATCGCATCGCACGTTTGCGGGCTTCCAAGTGCTCGCTAACTCCAAGAGATCATCGCTTCACGACATCGCAGCGCGGACGCCTGGCGTCCGCCATTTTCATCGCATCGCATCCGGATCGTCGCTCCCTCGCGGAGCGCCCTTTCTTCGCATCGCAACCTGATCGCACACGCAACAGGATCGTCGCATCGTCTCCTCCCTCGCGGCAAGGAGTCATCGCATCAACGGCCTAGCGTGCAGAAGTTTGTCGCATCAGCAGAGTGGCGCATCATCCTCCCTCGCGGCAAGGATTTATTGCATCGCCAGCCTCGCGTGCAGAAAATCATGGCTACAGTTTCTTTGCGACACTTTGTTGGTTTTGCTACGAAATCCAGGTACTTTGTACGTAAAAGGGTCGCAGAGACCACTGCTTTGAACTGAACTCCTCTTTGCACACTTTGAACTATTTTTGCAGCATTTCAAGAGTAATCCTATTTTATCGTTATTGGTCTTGTGTTAAGTCTATATATAAAGATACTTATTTTTTATAACTACTTGTGTGGTGTCCCTTTGTAGTGTTCCTCACTGTGTTACTGTGTATGGTCATAAATGCTTCACACACTGCCTCTGAGATAAGCCTAGCTGCTCGTGCTACGTTACCACAGGGTTGAGCAGGGGTTATCAAAGGGTGTAGCCCTCTTACTCTGACTTAGGAAGAAGGGTCCCTACTTGGACAGTGGCCAGCCATTGCCAACTAGAGACCCCCATTTCTAACACATAGAAATTGGTGGTGACAACCACAGTTACCTATAAATGCTTTTCTGTGTTCAGCTTAGAATGCTTATACTGTTATTTTCTTTGGTATTTGTAGCCCTGACGAAGTCAAAATTCTCACCAAAACTACTGCAAAAAATCAACTTTGTGAGCAAACAAAATAAATGACTTGTGGAGTCCAAGACATGAAATATTATATTGACGTGTGGAGTACAAAATCTGAAGGAATACAGCAATTGAAGAGTCTATTACTGTTACTGCAAATTACATATATGTACTAACTAGTGTGTGCCAATTGGGTTTATAAAATTGTGTACAGGACCCTGTACAGGGTTCCTAGTTGTGGATGTGGGGTGAACATTCCTCCCTTGTGTGCACCACGTTTACTTACTGAATTTGAAAACATTGTGTTAACTGTCAGGTGAGCGCTGAGAGAAACCCCGTTTTTTACCCGTCATATTGATGTAACTTAGTACAGGATAGGCATCTCCCTGTGACACTAGATAGACTCATAATAGCATTGAAAATGGATCATGACAAAACGGCTGATAAGCTTTTTTTAAATTTGAGTATGGTGGCAACACTGGGACAGGCAGTGAATAGTGCAAACCATCAGAACCAAGAGGGACTTAGAGATAAGTTTATGAATATGTGACGTTACAACGCGGACGTTACACCACGGTACATTACATCGCAGTTATTACAACGCAAGTCGTTACAACGACTTGCGCTGGAGGGTGCTGGACTTAGGAATAGTATGATTTACTATTCCAACTCTAGCCTACGTAACAGTAGGGAAGGTGTTGGAATAGTAAATCATACTATTCCTTTGTGTATAACGCCATCCAGCGCAAGTCGTTGTAACAACTTGCGTTGTAATGAGAGCGATGTAAATGTACCGTGGTGTAACGACCGCATTGTAAAGGTCGTTCGCCAAGTTTATTAGTCTAGAAAAACCTAAGAAAAATGAGACCTCTAAATGGTGGGATGAGGCGACCCCCAAACAATATATCAAACTGCCAGGGGTCCCCCAGGGCTCCTCTCTTTCCCCGCTTCTCTTTAATTTGTACCTCCTTCCTCTAATCTCCTCCCTGCGAGAAAGAAAAGTTGGGACATATAATTATGCTGATGATCTTCAATTGGTCTTCGACATTAATCTCTCTCCATCCTCTGTGTCTCATTTTCAAGACACCATAATTTTCATAAGTGAATGGATGAACGAAAATCAATTGAAGCTCAACCCTGATAAAACTGAGCTGATCCTCACCGGCGGGCTTGCAAATCCATGTAACTCTAACTTTTGGCCTGCTATCCTGGCCAACCCTCCCCTTCCAGTTAGCTCCGCCAAAAGCTTAGGTATAGTGATAAGCAATGACCTGTCTTTGAAGGCTCAGATCAGCTCGGTGGTCTCTGCTGGGTTTTTTCAACTGCGTAGAATTAAGAAGATTAGCAGATTTCTGTCTCGGGAAGCCCTGATCTTAGTGATCTTGGCCTTGGTCATCTCCCGACTGGACTATGCCAATTCACTCTATGTAGGCATCCCGGCTTACCAACTCAGACGCCTCCAGCTAGTCCAGAATCAGGCTGCTAGACTGATCTTTTGCCAACCTAAATGGCATCACGTCAGACCACTGATGAAAAGCCTCCATTGGCTCCCAGTGGCTATGCGTTGTGTATTTAAGTTGGGATGCACTATTTTCAAAGCTCTTCATGGCAACAGTCCAGCCTTCATCTCTTCCAAGATTCTACGCTATGCTCCCACTCGAAACCTACGATCCTCCTATCTGAATATGTTAGTCACTCCCACCTTTAAACGCAAGAAACATGGTGGCTCCCGATTTGCAGTCTTAGCCCCTCAGTTCTGGAACTCGCTTCCTGTGGAGCTGAGGTCGGTCACCTCCTGTGCACTATTCAGAAAACAGTTGAAGACCTGGTTGTTTTCCCAGGCATATGACAACTAGGCTCTCTCCTCTGCTGCTGCCTAACTTCCACTCCAGCGCCAAGAAACCGTCTGGTGAACGTGCGCTTGACAAATATCTTTAACATAACATAACATAACAAACTGCATAGAACTCCTAGGGGACTTAGATCCCAGATAATTCCCACCTACGATGATCTTAATGATGACCTACTCTGCAGCTTGGAACAGGAACTTACCGCAGGCTCTATGAAGCTTATGGGGATACTAATAGAAAATGCAGCCCGGAAAGTGTCCAAACTACAGTGTGAAATCCAACTATTGGAAGAAGAATTATGATATATTGAATAATATAATTAACAGATACCAAGAGGATGTGAAACAGAGAAAGGCGAGAAAACTAAAAAGGGATGAAGTGGATTATTGGAGTGGGAGGGTTTTCACCTTCTCCAAGAAATATGATCATCTTGTTAGAGGAGATGCTCATAACAAATCACAGGATGACTCCTCCATCAGTCCCAGTACCTCAGTTAGCATTCCCTCCAGAAGTGATGGTGAACAAGATGCGGGTGAGGGCACTTCAGAATTTGGGGAAGAATCCTTTTTGAAGGGAATTTTTGAGAATAAAAATGGAAAACCGAGAGCAACCAAAAATAATGGAAAATACAAGAAAAGTAGAAGGGGTAAGAGAAGAGTTGGAGCAGACAGGACAACGAAGAGGGATGCACACAAGATCATAGGACAAAAAGAAATCAATGAGAGCCCAATCCAAAATGTATCAATAACAAATCTGTCTGATACTCCCCTTACCCCTGACATGGAATTATGGGATTTTTCCCTGAGATAAGCAGAGGTATTTGCAAAATGAAAATTCATTTGTATAAATTCACTAGATTCTCAAAGTTGAGGAAATCTTTTTTTCTGTATCCTACTGGTAATAAAGGCATCTAAATGGATACATCGAGGTATGTTTGTAGTGGAATATCTATTCAGGATGTATACGATACTGTGATGCTGTTGTCAGTTACTAATTTAGAGAAGATCCTATAACTGTATCGAAGGTTCTGGATGATCTAAATGTACAGACTGATTTAATTAGGGATAGTGACTTAAAGAATAAATCAAAATGGATACCTCAAGCAATGGGTGCTAATAATATTGACACATTTTTTGGTCAAGTCTATGAGGATTTGGATAGACTAAATAACACACAAGGCAGGGTAGGGGAAATGACAACCTTAGCCCTGGTGAGAGAATAGCCCTTAGAACCTTAGAACCCTCCAGGATAATGAAGAGGTCACTCTCAAAGAGGCTGACAAAGGGGGGAATATTGTAGTAATGAATAGGTGTGACTATGAGTCTGAAATACTATCACAGCTCAATGACGGAACTTGCTATGAGAAGATGGTGGGCAACCCTACATTTGCATAAACGACTAAGGTTTACCAAAATTTAAAGAAATGGCATGGCAGCTGCTTATTCAATGGGGATGAATACATGTTCCTGATCTGGGGCCCACAGGGAACACCTTGGAATGGCTATGTATTTTATTGGAGTCGCTACATAGACGACTGTCTCCTTGATCTGGACAGGCAGTGTAAAATGACTCAATGACTTCTGTTCCCATCTTAACAATAATGAGTACAACATTAGATTTACATATCAATACAGTACAGAAAGATCCACCTTTCTTGACCTTGAACTGTACATTAAAAATGACAAAATCCAGAGCAGACTCTTCAGAAAACCGACTTCATGTAACTCAGTGTTATACGCATCAAGTGCCCATCCAAAATGTCAAGTTAACGCTATTCCATTTGAATAAATGATGAGGGCTAAGGGCAACTGTAGTGATGACAAGGAATGTGAAGGGGTACTCAATGACATCAAATTGTGGTTCCTACAAAGGGGTTACAGCAGACAGGTGGTTGGTGCTGCCAGGATGTGGATTGCTCGAACCAGCACAGCACATACACTAACTAAGAAACAACAGGGACAGGACGGACAGGACAGATCTAAAAAGGTACAATTAGTGACAGACTTCAGCAGACTCTTGTGTAAGTTTAGAAAGTACCTGCAAATACAACTGATAGGCTCCTCAAGGGTTATATCTCTGATAGACCGGACATAACTTTTTTTAGGGGCTGACACTTAAGAATCTTTTCAGTCCCAGTTACCCTAAGTGAACACAGAAGAGAATTGGCTGTCAAAACACACTCTTGGATTTTACAAATGTGGGCACTGTGGAATGTGCAGATGAGCAATGGATAAAACAAAGACACTTAACATTGGAGAAGTGAGGACATTTGATATTTTCCATAATATTACCTGTACACCAAATTCGTGTTTTATATCATTAGCCGCAAAAGTGAATGGATTTGTGTCGGGAGTACTATCAGGTGCCTTAGAGACAGAGTGGGTGAACAGATGAGGGCTGACAAATATAAAGATGCACTATACTGTATCGCAACCCATGCCTTGGATTGCGAAGCACAGACAGAACACAAAAGCTTTAGATTCTGCGGGATTGATCATGTAATTAGAGACCCTTTGGGGGCAAAGAACTAAGCCTCAGACGAATAGAGGCAATGTGGATACTGCATTTATAGTCCGTAGAAAATGGATTGAACACTGACCATGAGTTGCAGTATTTTTTGGCGGAGTGATGCAATATTTACTAACCGATTAAAATTGTAAATGTGTGAAGTTATGTTTTTTTATACTTTCGTTTTGATTTCTTACCTACCACCTGTACTATCTGTCATATCGGATTTAAAAAAACTCAATAGAAAATAAACAACAAGATGGTGGGTATTTGCATTATATATAAAGCAATAAGTTATAATCATAATCAACTATCACAGAGCTCACTATTGCAAATATATTTCCAATGCATGGTGTGGTAGCACATTTGCAGATAGCACATTATCCAATGAAATGGCCACCAAGTTTGCACTGGTAGACTAGTAAAACTATATAACATGCAAAGATAATATGTGGAATCAGGTTGAAGTGAATATTTCATTTGTTTTTATCCTATTAAAAATATTTGTTTCCATCACACTTAAGAATTACAAATAAAAGTGGTTCATTTGTGCTTTCCTAAGTGCTGATATAGTCTCAAACATCCTAAAGCCTTTCCTTTCACATTCCCTGCACTCCAATTTCAATGTTAAAAGAATAGACAGCAATGTACCAGAAAACATAAGCTGGCATTTTATCTCATACTTGAAGAACAGCAGATAAGATGAAAACAAATTAAAGGCATGTTTATTGTTCATTCACCTTCTGATCTCCAGTGTGGTTAATCTGGGGGTGTTGCAGCACCCGCATCACCTACTTAGAGTGCCTATGACTCGATCTCCTTTAAAGACCATTGTGGTCTATAACAGTCTCACTGTATTGTATGCACACAGCTTACATTGACTAGGCACTCCACCTAATTTTGGGGAGAATAATCTACAGTTTTTAAGTCTAACCCCTGAAAACAGAGTCTTGCTTTAATAATCTATTAGTTTACAATTTTGCTGATAAATGACTGTCAATCCCTGTGTTTGTGCATTTTAGTTCAATAACATGTGAAAGTCAGTGGTAATCCCTTGTTTTTCTGTTTTTTTGCTGCAAGATCTTCCAGTTAATGCCATTGACAGGCAATTAGAGTTGCCTATTACATATATATACCCCCAAGCGCATAATGGAATAAAACTCCAAACAGTCAAAAACTCCATAAACTGATTTAAATTTACTTTTCTATTAGTAGAGAATATTTCTGCATTTTCCAGAGTCCTCTAATTCACTCAATAAAATTTCTAGGAAAGAGCATTTGCCTATGTCTAGCAGTACACCACAAATTATCTTTCTTTTACAAAAAATATAGTTGCAGTTTGATCCCCAACCCATTCTCCTGATTAGGGCATAGAGTCTGTGTAGGAAATTGGGTTATTAGTTGTGAAGGATATGAAGCCTGCTCAAGTAATAGATCGACAATTTCCTCTTACTGGAAACCAAACACCCCATTATAGAGCTTGAGTCTCTCAGGGTAGAACAGCAGACAAGTCCAAGGCCTACTCAGAGGACGTAGTGTGGGCTAGCTATCATCCTCCCAGGCACACCATAATAACACTCAATACATAATTGTTCAGTCAGTTCTTTTTCTTTAGAAAAGGAAAAGTGCACTTATTGCAAATACACACTACTAAATACTATGCATTAATTTACAAATATATACATAAGACAGATTGAAAATACCTTAATTGACATTGCAATCACATTTGACCCCTAAGGGGTCATGATCCACATAATCATAGTACCCCCCAGTTGTACCAGATAACGCATTACAATATAGTGGGGGCATCACTTTAGATAAAACAGGTCGATTGTCTTTATCAGGGGTAAACTACATGTTAAAAACACCATCATTTTGTAAGTAAATGCAATCATCAATAATAATGGGTAAATGCAAATATCAATAAAGTATATAAAAATGATCAGTAACCACTGTCAAAATTATTATATCAATAAAACATTTTAATCTGAACATAATATGTCTTTGTGCTTTTTTGATATTTTCAGGTTACGTAGAATACAACCATACAAACAGCCCATACCACTTTCTGGCTACATAAAATATAACCAGAGACTAAGCCCCTAGGAAACACTACACACCATGTACCTTCCTTATACACCTTCAGGCCTCATTAAATGCAGCTGTAAAGCAAGACCCTAGAGAACAATGAACTCCTAGCTGTAAAGCAATAGTTCCAGCCTTGGGAGTGCTGAAAACAAAAACGCAATCCTACTGATTCTAACAAAAAGTTGGAATCAGTTTTCAAAAGTTCTGGGTTGGTGACTGCTGCATTCCTGCAATCTCCCATATCTTCCTTTTGACATTGATGATGCCCTTGCCCATTTTGGGGCCACCACAAACAGCAAATTAGTATGCAAAATAGCCCCACAGGGCATTATGGGGTGTTGTTTATCTTATGAGCGGATTCTTTGAAGCCTTTTGACTTGCGGTGCAATCTTGTGCCAAGTAAGCTTTTAATTTATGTACCCTTATGCTTTTTTTTTCTTTATCCTGGGGGTGCCCGGTCCCACGTGAGCACGCTCAGGTACCGCCAATGTTGGGGGCAGCCCAGGGAGCCCACTCCTGGCAGCCCCCTCAGCTCCTGCGTAGCAGCCTCTCTTCCACTGCTGCTGTATCTGAAAGCTCTTTTCTAATTCTGCCTGCTCATGCTTGTGATGTGGTGGCCACCCGCTCTCCCCAGACAAGAGCACAGGGAACACAACAGACCCACCACCATTGAGAAGAGAGGGGTGGGACACTTTCCTATCCTTCATGAGACTGTTGAGGCTGGATTTTTTTTCTTTCTCCTTTGGGGTAGTGTGATGATTCTCCCCTTTCCTTGATAGATAACGGGGCCTGGAGTTGGGGTCAGGGGCCCCCTAATCTGTGAACGGGCCTGGAGGTTGGGGTCCCCAGGTCTCCTGTGCTCTGGGCAGGGGCCCCATGCACATCCCTTACCAGGATTTGAACAGCCAAAGGTTTTTTTCCAATGATCCCTGGTCTCTGTCCCACCTTGAGAATTAGAAATCTACTGCCAATAGAATTGCACTCGCACCACGACTGCACTAGGGGTAAAAGGTAAAATCACAATAGTTTGTTCAGCAATTTCTTGGGCCCTGGTGGGCCATTTTTACTCTATCTTGGACTTATTTTGCCCTGGTGGTAAGCCCTAGCCACCTAGAGCCGATCCCTTAGGCCTTATGGGCTCTAAGGTAACAATCTTTGCAGTGAACTAGTTCCACTGGCTCCCTGACATAGCCTTTTCCCTCTTTCTCCTCTGGGCCTTCTCTCATCTTAGGTGCAGAAGACCAGTCTCAGCTCAGCTCCTCACTGACATCACTGTCAGGACCTTTCCCATCAAAAGTTCAAAGAGGAGTCCTGTCCTGTGTTGGCTCCAGCTGTCTGGGCTCCCTCTTTTTTCAGTGGTCCTGGGCTACGCCTAACCCCGTTGCAGTGTGACAAGTAATTAACAAATGAACCTTTTTATCCCCAACTTTTCCTCCTCCTCAGGAGCTGATTGAACCATTGTTATTTTCTCCCTTTGTGTGGGGATGTATTTTTTCCTGCTGCTGGAGAGAAATGTAATTATCTTGGCACAGCAGGATGATAAAAGGTCTGGGCTCTGATTTGAAGCTGAGCAAGAGAAATATGGCAATCCTGAATGCCCCATAATTTGTACAGATAGCCTCTTGGAACCCTAATATTTGGTTTTCTTGCCCATGTTCTACCCCATTTCGAAATGTCACTGGACTGTGTTGGCCAAAGGAAAGTGAAACTACATTCTTAAGCAGTTTCTCAGCTATGTGTGTAATAAAATGTCACTGGAGACAAGACAGTATACCACACTGACTTTCCTTATGAGTGTACCCTAATATTATCAGGCCTACCCCAGGTAATAACTAATCCTGCAGAGCCCCCCCTGCACCAGGCTACCTGTGCACAGTTAATGGGCTGTGCACAGCAGAAGTCTCCCTCGGGCAGTCCTCACATGTGTGCACACATGTGTTCATATATGTTCACATGTAACAAACAAGTGTTCCTTACACTAGCTGGGTCACAGAGTCTTTATCTTAAAAGGCGGACACTGGCTGTAAACACACATAGCCCATTTGCCATGTGCTTACTATTGGTGAGACACATGTAGTGAGACTCACTCACAGTAAAAAGTCTAAAACCAGGTGATCCGAAAAATGCAGGCATATTGAAAAGGCAGATCCCAATTGCAACAGCCTGTATTCAATACAAAATGTTGACTCCACCTTCATCCAGCTATGGGGTAGAACACTAGGGTCCTCAGTCATTAATGCAGGAGGACCTTAGCACACATCTCAATCCTAGTTTCATTCATTATTCTATGAGAATAGAACATCTATTTTACATAACATTGTCTCATAATTTTTTACATAGAAAATATATATTTGATTCTTCTGGTCTGCAGCCAGAATAGTCACTTTAACAAGAGCCCGAATCATTCTGGGTCATTCCTTTTGGTAGTTTTAAAAACTTAAACCACTAGGCATCTATTGTTATATTTTTGATACTCAAATTACTTTTATGACCTCTGTTTTCAAATTGGTATTTTTTGGTCCTACAGTCTCAAAATATGATAGATGTTTTAACTGTATGACCCTATCAGTGGCTTTTATCACCTCTTCTTTTGCCTGAGATAGGAAGAACAACAGATTGCCCAACTTAATTTGCTAACTTTTTTATAGATCTCGAAAACATACAGCGTTAGCTGTATACTGGACAGTACCAATGCTTCCAATACATCAAATATGCATAGAGTGTGCTTTGTGTCATCCCCTTGTGCATGACTGGAAGGCTTTGCTATCTATCTCAGTTGTCTAATTTTGATTTGATGGCTTTTATCTTCCGAGGAGAATTTTGATCTCAGAGCCTTCTGACTGGATGAGTTATATCCTTCCACTGCATACTTCAAGGGACTGTTCTATTTTAAAATCAGTACACTTCTTGAAAGTGAAAATTTCCATGTTTAATGCCCAGAGCGCTCCTTTTATATATCCTTCTGCACCCCTGCTCCCTGATGTTTCTCATCGTATCCCACATTATCATTTCTTGAAGGGCCCGTCACCTCACTCAGCAATTTCCTATCTTACCCTACTCCCAGTTCTGCTCCTCTTCTGAGGCGGACTGTAATAGCACCCTCAAATCCAACCAACAACTGCTCCTAATTACAGAAATGTCTCTTAAACAGATGAAGTACATTCCCTGCTATCAGCAAACATTTTCCATTTTGCATGAGCCTGATTCTCCTTTCTAAAACTCTTTACATCTGTAAAAAAACAATATCTATTTTTATCAATAGCTGTTGCAGCCACTTTCTTGATTAGTTTCCAGAAGGCAAGTACTCCTTGTCCTACTAAACTTATTTGCAGATTTAAGTAAAAATGTTCATCTCTCTACAGGGCATGATTCACTTTTGAGTACTTTTATCTTTGAAGTTTACTACTTTCAGTATTCCACTCGCAAATTCTGATACAATTACTATGAGTGTTAAGTTACATGTGTCTACCCCAGAGTAATTCAAGTGACTTCCTCCTCTTTAGGTAGGTGATGTCTCTCCATAAACGCCACCCTGGCCCCCCCTTAACCCCTCTTACTTCTCCCTTATCCCATACATATAGTAATAAGTCTTACCCTGTTCTCACCCACTCCCCTGTGTCCCTCCCACATTTGTGATTAAAATCAATACTTACATATGCGGAGACTCCGCAGTTGGGGCAGAGAACTCCATACATAGAAGTATAGGCAAAAGTTGCACTTTGTACTATGTTTTGTAGTACATATTGTAGTATTAAAAAACATACTATAAAGTATAGTTTGTAAACAAGTCTATTGTGTTCAGGATGGAATAACTTGAAGTTGCACACACAGTGCCATGTGTAGTGATTTTAGGAACATAAAAAATGCCCTTGTATGCGTATTTTATTTATTTACTTACTGTCCTCATGATACACTATAAACTATCCAGGCCCTGGCCATAGCACCGTCCACTCAGATATTCATGACTAATTTAGAAAGTTATGTTATGTTAAGTTTATTGGATTTATATAGTGCATGGCTACCCAGAAAGGGTTGAAGTGCTTTGCTATCCAAACAGATCAGGATATACTCTAGAAAGATAGGGAGATATTTACAACAGAAGAGGCGGAGCGTGTCGTTAGCCTCCTTGGCTAACAGACTGCCTCACATTATACAATGCCTTACACAGTGTCTGTGTGCGTGCCTGCATTGGCTTGTTAGGCTAGGAAATACCTTTATGACCTATAAAACATAGTATTGATCACATTGTTGTGAGTGTGAAACAAAATTCATAATAAATAATTCTATAATAAATATACTGCACATTTTAATTGATCATCAGGCGTGTTCCTTATTCTGTAATCTTCTACCTGTTCTTCTTTTCAAGGCATCTTTGAACTCTTTGTTTTTAAGAGTATATATTATGGGGTTACACAAAGGGACCACTCCAGTGTAAACCAAGAAGAACATTTTGCTCTCACTCACTGAATACATAGAGACTGGCCTTACATAGACAAACATGAGGGCTCCATAAAATAAAATAACCACTGTGAGGTGAGAGGCACACGTAGAAAAGGCCTTTTGTCTCTGTGTAGTGGTCTGGATTTTCAGAATGGCTGAGAGGATTTTGATGTATGAAGTGATAATTAAAATCCATGAGAATATTATCAATATCACAGCGAAGATAAAATTCATTCTTTCAATGGTACGAGTGCTGGTGCAAGAAAGTGTCAGCAGGGCGATGAAGTCACAGAAGAAGTGGTTAATTTCATGAGTCTTACAGAAGGAGAACGTGGATATAAGAACAGTGTGAAATATTGGCTCCAGGAAGCCTAAAATCCATGCTCCGGTGGCCATTTGCACACACGCAGATATATTCATTATCATTGTATACTGTAATGGGTTACAGATGGCTACATAGCGATCAAAAGACATTATGGTCAGCAGAAGGAATTCTGTTGCAGTCATGACCGCGAAAAAGTACACCTGCAGCAGGCATTCCTGAAGAGTAATGTGTGTTTTTGAAAGAAAGACACTGGCCAGCATTTTTGGGAACATGACAGAAGTGTAGGAGATGTCTACAAAAGACAGGTTTGTAAGGAAGAAATACATGGGAGTGTGGAGGTGTGAGTCTGAGTAAATGACAGATATGACAGTAAGGTTACCTGAAACTGTTATTAGATACAAGAGCAGGAATCCAACAAAGATGGGAACTCGCAAGTTGGGAAGATCAGAGAACCCCACAAGAACAAATTCTGCCCCATAAGTTTGATTGATATCTCCCATCTGAAAAGAAATATAACATTATTATAACATTATTGTTTACAAAGTCTAAAATATGAAAGCTGACACAAGTATCAAAGGAGATTGTCTTTGGGCACTTGCATGAGAGTGTATTCTGAGCAAAAAAATGCTTAAATGTTGTAAATGTAAAGTGACCGATCATTTCTACATTGAATAGAAATTGTTTAATTATTTTAATGGTGGCCAAAGAAATGAGGTTGAGACAGACAATTCTTCCATGTATTCAGCATCCCACCAACCCCAAATATGGAGAAGTTTTAGTTGCATCAAACTCTAAATCAGGACTCATGACAAAAACAAAATCGATCGGATTAGACAGGCTGAAAGAGTTACTTACAGGAATATTTATGAGTCGCGTTGTGTCGGTCTTGTACCACCCAACGTGGTGCAGGAGTGACTCACCTCAGAAATTAGATTTATAAATAAAAGCAAGGGCATCTTGCGAGGCACTGGGTGGCATCATAAATCTTGAGTAACGCAACACAGTGCAAATCCCTGCGTTGCCTTACTCTTCACTAGAGAGGTGTTCCCAGGGCTTTGCTTGGGTGTTCCCATGCAACTCCCATGGGTTTTTGATGCATTCCTAGTTTTACCAGAACTGATAATTCTCGAAATGTGCCAAAATGATACGTCTTCGCAGGAGAGGTGTAATAAGGAGAAATAGCTTTATTTCTACTTGTTACATTCTGCAGCACACATAGATAGAGGAATATGCCTCTCAGGATTGTCTTTGTGCAGGAAGGTATGCCTTTGTTTTCTAAAGTAATCCTGCATGCAACTTGGGCACCCTTAGTTGGTGCTAGGCACTTGCTGTGCTGCACTGTGTCACAATGTCATAAATATGCGTTGTGAGAAGTTGGCCTGGTATATGCCGTTCACTAATTAAAGTGGACATCTTGCACCAGAACAATTCGACTCTTATGGTTGGTAGGTTTAAGACAACCTTTATAGAAAGCTATCCTAGTGGTAGCTGTGGAGAGCAGCCTTCAGGCTAAGTCTTGGAGGAATGTAAAGCAGATTGTTTTACCACACAATCTCTTGAATCACCAAATGAAAAGACACCACACAGGTATATATATCAAATATATATGTATTTATTAATAAACAACTCTCTAATAATCTCTTTATGAGATTAGAAGTCAGGAACATATGTACAATGCAAAGTTATCACAAATAAGTTAGCACAATCCAATATCACAATCTTAGTTTGGCTAGACCTAGGTCTAGAGCAGTTAGAATCGAGGGACCCCCAAGAACCACCCCAGGTAGTTGTAGGAGACCCACAGGGGACGGACGCGGTGTCCTGGCACCGGTGCGAGTCCTGTACGAGTCTATGCGAACAGACGCGATTGAGATTTCAATGTTAAAGGCCCCTTGTGTGTTCGAGGCGAACACACCGATCGGACTCTGTACGAGTTGAAGGATGCGGTTACAGATAGAGTTGCAAGGGAGTTGGACGCGGTGTGTTCTAACACAGACGCGAACCCTGTACGAGTCAGGGCGATAGTCACACTTAGAAAATAAGAGTTTTAGGGCACTTCTAGGGTAGCTACAAGCAAGGCACTTACAGGGTAAGTAGTTCTAGGGCCCACACCCACAGGAGCACCGTAATGCTAAAGTTATCTCACCCAGGGGAGCCGGGTGCATAGGTGTCCTTTGGTGTCGGGTCGCGGCGTCATTTTCAATGGGAGCCAGTGAAGACTTGCTGCTTGCGGCGACAGAAGAAGTGTCCGTTGGAATCCAAGCCTGGATTCAGAAGGAGGAAGACCTGAAAGCAGAGGGGACAGTGTTCAAGGGCACTTGGCAGTGACCCGGGGCAAGGAAGATGAATGCCCACCGTCGTCGACAGATTCAGGTCATTCACTGGTGTCTTGACTCTTCGACCACGAGGTCCAGGAGGCGTTGAGGACGGCCTGGAGCTGGATTCAGCGTGTCCAACGAAGTCTGCAGCTGACTGCGGTGTCGGCGACCCGATTGGAGCCAACAAGCCTTGGTAGCAGCAAGTCTCGTGGTGAAAAGAAAAAGTCAATGGTGCAGACCAGCAAGGTCTGAGGAACTTACCCAGCGAGGGTAGGTCAGGGCAGGCCTGGAGCAACCAGGGGAGCTCTTTGATTTCTTTGGAAAGTCTTCTGGGGACCCACAAGCTGGCTGGCAAGGGATCGCAAAGACGCCTCAGGCGGATGCACTCAACAGGGGCCCACGGTCACTCGGGACGGTGTAGGCCTCTGATTTTGGGAGGGATCTCTGTTAGAGGCTGGGACCACACGTGGTCCAAAGCACAAGTTCGTAGGGACAATAGTGCACAGTACCCAGGGTCTGCGGTTCCTCATTGCTCGTGGGGTCCACTTGCCTCAGCTTCGCTGGGGACTCACGAAGGCCTTGGAGAAGTCAGGAAATCCTCTTCCTGGGCTGCCGGGACTTCGGGCTCCGGCGGGAGTGGCGTAGTTTGCGACCATCATTGTCGTTTTTGGTGCCTGCCAAGCAGGGGAGTCACTCCTTGACTCCAAGGGAGATTCTTCAGTCTTCCAAAGGCAGTGGAACATCGAAGGTCCGGGATTCTTCTTGTAGAGCGTCGTCCAGGGGTATCTGGGGTGCAATGCACAGGTTCCCCCTCTTATACTAAAGAGAAGGGAGGGACTAGCTCTATGACCCCACCTATGGGAGGGTCAGGGGAGTGGGTGGCTACACCCACTTCCCTTTGTCCAGTTTTGTGCCAGAGCAGGGGCAGGTAGCCCCTGAGCCAGTTTGAACTGGCATATGCACAGAGGAGCCTTCTGCTCCCCCAGTGCAGGATTTCAAAGCACTCTAGGAGTGCACCCACCCAGCACCAATACACTAAACCCTCTCTGGGAGGTGGTCACACCCCCTTGGGACAGGATATCTATTGTTGGGCTTCCTCCACTGCGAGTGTTGGTCATCAGCAGGAGGGCAGCCCAGTGTCTGTGACTGGTGGCATCCATTTTGTGATGCCAGGGCTCTTCAGGATTCTACCGCGTTTCCACAGTAGTTACATGTCTATCCCGCTAGAAGGGTGGGATCATACTCCCACACCAGTTACTGGTGTGGGGGTATGATTCCAAAGTGTTTGACACCAAACACAACATGTTTTGATGCAGCCATTCCATAGTTAGCATTTACCGCAAGGATATAATGCACTTAAGAGTATATGGTTTGACTGTATTCACAAACAGCCCCAGAGAATGGACTCTGAGGGCTGCAGAGGGGCCCTGCTCAGGCAGAGGCACCCCCTCACATGGAAACTAAGCACCCTGCCCTCAGGATTGATAGGGCCTGCTTTAGGGGTGGCTGATAAGTCTCAATGTGTGTGCAGGAGAGATATAGGGGACCTATATCTCAGTGAGGGGTGCTAGCACTTCCTCACTCAGGCTGCAGTAGCAGGCCTGTGGTGTCAGATTTAGTCTGCTTCCCAGGGGTGGCATAATACATGCTTCAGCCCCTGGTAGGCCTGTGAAGTACCTATGCCCTTGGTACCTAAGGTACCATATACTAGGGACTCATAAGGTACCACAGTATCCGATCACTAGTGCACCTAGAGTGCACTCCAAATCGTTTAGAGAGAACAGAGAGGCTGGGGCCCTGATTGGCAGGGTCCCAGCCAGACTATAGCCAGAAACCAGTGTAAAAATCAGAAAAAAAGTGGGGGCAACATAAGAGGCAGATCCTACTCTCCTACATGCGTCCTGGTGTAAAAGCCACAATGCCTTTGTCTTTGAAGGCACAGAGGGTTTTGTCAAATAAAGTCATAAAGGGACATATGTGTGCCGTGACTAATGCTATATTGGTATGCCAATGCCCACACAAGAAGACAGCTTCACCAATTAACAAAATAGACAGTTACCTCCATATAAATATTCAGTCTGCCACAGTCTGATTTTCTTGCCTCACAGTCGTAACATCGGTGTGTGCACCTCCACTCTTACAGGAGAAGTGCTGCAGTGATTGTTGCTCCCTCCATTGAACACATATGCTCATCTTCCTAAAAGAAGGGATAACATGCAGTCTTTCCAGGGTCTCTCCAGCCCTGTCCACCATGGTCTTCAGTGCACATGCTTGTACCTTCCACATCACATCCATGTGCCTGTGCTGCAATGGAAAGGATGGCCCCATCAATTAGTGTACCTATACAAAGAGACACATGATCATCAATTTGGATCTTATGTCTTGTACCTACCAGGTGCTTCCCTGAATGTGTTGCATCTCTTCTACGTTTCATAGATGGGCAGTGAAACATAGGATATAGCTCTGTGTCCCTAATGCTTCTGGTAGAGTCTATGCTGGGCACTGTTGGGTCTTATCCTGATATGTTGTTGTTCCCTGTTTATGTCTTGTCTGCTTGTGAAATCTTCTCCCCTCTCTCTCTATTTTTGATTGATATCTTGACAACATATGTCGCTCTGTGGATCTGATGTAACTGATTTACATTTGAAGCATAGATTCAGCACACACACCACCGGGGAGAAATATCTGTGAGAAATACAATGCAATAAAGTACAATCTCTGTTGTTTAGATGAAGGTAAGCCTTTAAGCAGATGAGAACACTATGCCTGTAATTTATGCTTACATGAGACTGTTTTCAACTCATTTACATATTTCAAGGGTTGTACTTGTTTGTGCAATAAATTGAACAGCAGTATGGTGGATGATTTAATCATTGATGTTATAACTAATGTAATGAGTGATGTAACATGTGAGGTCATAAGCAGTTTATTGTGGGGGCTTAAGTTATTTAGCTCAGCTAGCTATAACTGCTGAATTGCTATGGTTTTGTACGTGTGAAATCTGAGCCTAACTATAACACTATGTTATTTCCTAAGTATAACTTCCCTATAAACTTTGTTTCTTTAAGTCTACATATATATATATATATATTCACTGAAAAAACCATAGGTTTCAGGGACGTTATAGTTACAAATTATCATGTTAAAAACTTTTGAAATTCACTGAAAAAACCATAGGTTTCAGGGACGTTACAGTTACTTGCACATTTCACTCGTACAAAACCATAGAAATTCGGCCGTTATAGTTAGTTGAGCTAACTATAACCCACGCCCCACAATGCACTGCTGATGACGTCACATATTACATCATTCATGACATGGTCAGTGACATCACTGATGACATCTCAAATGACATCACTGATGACATCACTGATGACATCATCCAGTGACTGTGTGTTTCTGTAAAGTTTAAATATGTTTAATATATATAGGGAAAGGCGTATTGAAGAATGAGTGGGTGTATAAGTGTCTGTATGGAGGATTTAGTAGGTACGTGACTGACTGTATAAGTGAGTGATTAAATGTGTCTTTCTGAATGCATGGGTTAGTGACTAAACTGTGTGAAAGTCTGTATCAATCTGTCTGTTGTTGTGTAAGCTGCTGCATGGGTTGGTGAGTAGCTGCATGAGTGTCTATATGGGTTATTGATTGCTTGCCTGAGTATTTATATGGCTGCCTGAGTGTGTGTGTGGGTGGGTGGGAGGTGTGTGACTCTGTGCCTAGATGTGTGAGTGGTTGATTCACTGGGTGTATGGGTTGAAGAGTGCATGTGGAAACAGCTGTATGGGTGGGTGAGTATGTGTATGGGTGTGTTGGTGAGTGAATGAATGTCTCAGTGGTACATGTGCAAGTAAGTACATATGTAAAAGGCAGTATATGTGAGTGATGGTGTATATAAATAACTATATGTGAGAGTCAGTAATTGTGAGAGTGGCTGCATGGATGAGTGTGTATTTGTATCAGTGATTCTATAAGAGAGTAATTATGTGTTAGTATCTGTATGAATAAGTGAGGTGGTGTCTGTATAACTGTATAGGTGAGTAAATGGAAGTATGATTGATTCTTTGCATGACTGACTACGTGTGTGAGTAACTCTGGATATGTGGCAGTGTGTGAGTGTCTGTATAGGTGTATGAGTGCATATGATAGTGTTGTTTTGATGAGTGACTGCATGTATGAGTGACTTTATGGGTGAATGAGTGGATGTGTGTGTAGACCTAGGAATCAGTGCGTGCGTATGTAGTAACTGGTATTGGTGTCTGTATTGTTTCGAAAATGGTAGTCTGTATTTTAGAATGGGTGTATCAAATGTTTTATTAAGGTATGAGGAGGTGCATCAGATTTTCACGTGGATGATGTCATCAGTGATGTCATCAGTGATGTCATTTGAGATGTCATCAGTGATGTCACTGACCATGTCATGAATGATGTAATATGTGACGTCATCAGCAGTGCATTGTGGGGCGTGAGTTATAGTTAGCTCAACTAACTATAACGGCCGAATTTCTATGGTTTTGTACGAGTGAAATGTGCAAGTAACTATAATGTCCCTGAAACCTATGGTTTTTTCAGTGAATTTCAAAGGTTTTTACCATGATAATTTGTAACTATAACGTCCCTGAAAACTATGGTTTTTTCAGTGAATTTCTAAGGTTTTTTAAATGCTAATTTCTAATTATAATGTTCATTAAACCTATCTGCTGTGCGATCCAAAAACAAGATGGTGCTTGTAGTGTTATGGACAGTGGACGCAACCATGTTACCTCAGGCAGTGGGGAAGATCTCGGTCATGAACCTGTGTCGTCACCCCCTGTAAGCGGAAGCGCAGTGGGCTGGTCCAACGTACGCCACTCCAGCGTAGAAGTGTGAATAAATAGGCCGGGGTTCTGGGCGTGGTTCACTTGTGTGAAAGCCAACGTGTCTGCCAGAGCGGCGACCCTCACCCTGCCACGTGGCTGCCGCCATGACCGCGGGCCTCCTCAACACAAGCCCCCTGCGAACACAGTGGCACAGCACTGCACAGTTATGTCTGTACAGACTACTGCCTTCGATCTACACTGCGGACAGCAGGGCTCCAATTCAGATTGAGTCGCGATTCCAGATGACGGAGTCCAGTAGGCATGACACATTGCTCCCAGTGCGGCCCGCCTGGACCACGCATCATCGCAGGCTGCGTATACGCTGAGCGCCAGAGGTACCACTAACTCAGTGCACCACAAGTAAACGCCACGTGGCCTTATTAAGGCAGAATTCATTAAACAAATGACATTGCTACCAGTGCGGCCCACACGGACCACGCATCATCGCAGGATGCGCACACGCTGAGTGCTTCAGGTGCCACTAGCTCACTGCACCATAAGTCATCGCCACGTACCCTTAAACCTACATAATATCCTTTTAGTATCCTTGCTTCAAGAACTTTTTTGATATCAATTATAGCTTTAGTACAATGACCAAATTCATCTTGCAAGTCCAAAGGAACACTAAATGGCAGTCTACACTGCGGACAGCAGAGCTCACAATTTGAATTCAGTCTTGATTTATTAATTGCAGACAGAATTGTACTCTATGGGCCATATATAGGTAATTTCTATTTACCGATTCCTAAATACCGAATTTTACCGATTCGGTATTTAAGAATCGGTAAATAGAATGTAGGTAAACATTCGGTAAATTTTACCGATTCGGTAATTACGTTATTACCGATTCGGTATTTACCGAATCGGTAATAAGGAATACCTTCCCATTCATTCCTATGGGCCTGGAGGCCCATAGGAATGAATGGGAAGCCATTCACTATTACCGATTCGGTAAATACCGAAATCGGTAATAGGAGAGCATATTCAAGGGTGGCAGGGTGTCAAATTGACACCCTGTTGCACCCTGAATCGTGCATGTGTGCACATGTGGCGCACATACATGCCCTAAGGGCATGTATGTCTGCCACATGGCACTTTTAAAAAGCACAAAATTGCTTTTTAAAAGGTATTCGGTATTTACCACCAACTTGTAGTTGGTGGTAAATAACGAATCCTTAAACCAAAAATGCACTCACTTGAGTGCTCCCTACATAGGATTTAAGGAATCAGTAATTTACAGATTCCATAAAATAACGAATCGGTAAATTACCGACTCCTTAAATCCGGCCTCCTACATCGCAAAGGGCTAAATACCGGTCGGTAACAGGAAATTTACCGATTTTCGGCCGTTACCGACCGGTATTAGCCCACCTACATATGGCCCTATGTCGTTGAATTTTCTCAAGAGTAAGTGATAAAAAGCTTTCCTCGATGTCTGTGCTGACTACTGCCTTCGATCTACACTGTGGACAGCAGGGCTCACAATTCAGATTGAGTCGCGATTCCAGATGACGGAGTCCAGTAGGCATGACACATTGCTCCCAGTGCGGCCCGCCCGGACCACGCACGCATCATCGCTAGCTGTGCACACGCGGAATGTTTCTGATGCTCCTACCTCAGTCCACCACAACTGATGGACCCTTTATGACAGAATATTTTGTGTATGATTTCAGATCTGGTGCCCCTAACTTAGTGGAGCACAAGTCATGGACCCTTTATGATTGAATCTCTGTGTGTGATCTGATGATTACTGTTGTACTTGTTACCAGCACCAACCATTCCCGGAGGGCTGGCTTACACTCACCCCACACGCATCCAGCACAGACGTCACTGGACATGTGACCCTGGTAATAAAAGGAGTCGAGTGCACGTGCTCGTATCCAGTTCCACTATCTATCTGTGTCCGTGTGTTCATTATGTATGCAACATACTGCCCCTGGGCCCTACCACATTACATTGTGCTCTTGACAGCATATGCAACCAACTTACCTTTGACAGTGGGAGAAAACTTTGGTTATGTAACTTTGTCTCGGTCATTGTACAAGTACGTACGTAGAGACTGGATGACTAGAGTACTGCAAGGAGAGTGTATAGTGAATTTATAAGTGCGTGGGGATTGGCGGAGTGATTGTATAAGTACATATGTTGGCACACCCTAACTCCGACAACGAGCTTGTCTCTAATTGGCTGCCCTCCATGTCCCAAAAACTGAAATTTGGATTTTGCATGGCCCAGTATTGCTACAGCTGCAATACTCCACTGAATGTGCAATAAACATTCACACCCACACAGATGTGTCATGTTCACCATCTTTCTTGTGTGGAACTATGGATGAATGTAGGGTCAGTGATTCCCCGTTCCTTCCATGTTGGCCATGTTCAGGGACTTGGATCACAGAGTGACACATTGACGCTTGCGACCCGGGTGACGGCAGCACTACAACAAGAACACCGGCATGGCAGTGTTGCAAGATTTTTAAGCATTCTCTAGCCCAAAGACAACCAAAAAGTAGCCCAAACTAGCCCAATATTGCTACTTTAAGGAAGGAGGGGCAGGGACATCGTCAAGCAGGCGGTGAATGGATTGGAATTGATGTTGCAGCAGGCTGCCAAGTAAATATTTGTCTAATAAAGCGCTTTAACATACTAGTTTGCTGGAGCGCTGTATATATATTTATAATCTGGCAACTAGCACAAACCTAAATTTTACCGCACAACCGGGAAAAATATAGCCCAATTGTGCGTGATCTAGCCCAATCTGGCAACAGTGCGCCATCAGTTGATTCCTCATACAGCTCACGATGGAGCCACGCCCATAGCTCCGGAGTCATTCTTCACAGCCTCACGCAGAACTGGCATACGCCAGGCCAGCCCACTCCGCTTACGCTTACAGGGAAGGACAACAACGCTACATGGCCCAGATTTTCATTGCAGTGATCTGCTGGTCACACCCTAGTTGTCAGTACGCCACAGCCACTCCCTCACGGCTAGTATACACCCACACCACACCCATCCAGCACAGGCGTCACAGGACACGTGACCCTGCCAATAAAAAAGACCGGGCACACGTGCTTGACGCCATTTCAGAGTTGCTCGCACCGGATGCACTGCGGCCAGCACAGGCACACCGGCACGGGACGGTGACTTTCGGTCCACTGAGATACGGGTACCGTAACTGCTGAGCGGGTGTACAGCCTGCGGTGATGGCCCGTCCCGGCGGTCTGGACAGCTCAGGTTTTGTGTGCCCTGCTCGACTGCAGTGTAGGCCTGAGCCACCGAACAGGGAGGCCTACCACCACGTGCGTGGCCTCACTGTTCACTGAGTTAGTGGCACCGCAAGGACTGAGCGGGTGTGCAACCTGCGATGATGATAGGTGCACTAGTATGTCCTCTGGCATGGCAAAATCAAGACGCAGCACCAAATGTGAGACCTGTTGGCCTGCGGAGCGGGACTGCATGATGCGGAGGGTGCCCTGTCCGCGAGAAGGTGAGCAGTGAGGCCTGGGTGCGCAGCGGTGGGCAAATACCTCTGGGCGGCGGGAGTGGATACACAAAGGCGGCACAGCGATTTAGGCGTACGCAATCGTATATACTCTCCCATTACTAATTCTGTACTATGTTTAGATGTGGGAGCTTGAGGGCCCCACTAGGTCCCGGCACATGGTTGGAGACACAGCACTCACTGTCCCTCCTCATCTCTTCCTTTCTCTCCTTCACACTCTTTCTCTCTCTCTTCTTCTCTCCTTCTTTCTCTCTTTCTCTTTGTCTTCCTCTCACTCTTTCTTTCTTTTTCTCTCTCTCTTCCTGTCACTCCCACTGTTTCTCTCTTTCTCTCTGTCTTCCTCTCACTCTTTCTTTCTCTCTCTATCTCTCTCCTTTGATGGACGCATGACGCACAATCTTATCTTGCTTTTTGTCTTGCAGGCCTGCGATGAAGCGTGGCCATCCTGCAATCAACACTCAACCTGAATTGTGAGCTCCGCTCTCCGTGTGTACACAACGGGTGAGGAGGTTTCTTCGGCATGTGGTGGATCCTCTTCGACACACGCCGGTGGTGTAAGGTGAGCAGAGAGGCTTGTTTGCGCAACGGCGGGCAGTCACCTCCGGGCAGTGGGAGTGGATGGGGTGCAGCAGCCTGGGTGCGCAGCGGCACGCAGTCACCTCCGGGCAGTGGGAGTGCATGGGGTGCAGCAGCCTGGGTGCGCAGCAGCTGTCATACACCTCTGGGCAGTGGGAGTGGATGGAGTGCAGCAGCCTGGATGTACAGCAGCGGGTAGACACCTCTGGGCAGTGGAAGTGGATGGGGTACACTAGCCTGGATACACAAAGGCGGGACAGTGATTTAGGCATATGCAGTTGTATGTGCTCATCCATTACTGATTCCATTTTTATGTTTCAGATGACTAAGCTTGAGGGCTGCCCTATATCCCGGCACGTGGTTGGAGACACACCGGTGGCACAAAGGTGAGCTGTGAGGATTTTCTCCACAGTGTCAACACTCACTCTCCCTCTCCATCTCTTCCTTTCTGTCACTCACACTCTTTCTCTCTCACTCTCTATCTCTTCCTTTCTTTCTCTCACACTCTTTCTCTCTTTCTCTGTCTCTTCCTCTCTTTCTCATTCTTTCTTTCTCTCTCTTCCTCTCTCACTCTTTCTCTCTCTCTTCCTCTCTTTCACACTGTTTCTCTCTCTCTTCCTCTCTCTCACACTGTTTCTCTCTTTCTCTCTTCCTTGTATCTCACTCTTTCTCTCTTTCTCTGTCTTCCTCTCTCTCACACTTTCTCTCTTCCTCACTCTCACTCTTTCTCTCTCTCTCTTCCTTTCTCTCACTCTTTCTCTCTCTCTCTTCCTCTCTCTCTCATTCTTTCTTTCTCTCTCTTCCTCTCTCACTCTTTCTCTCTCTCTTCCTCTCTCTCACACTGTTTCTCTCTCTCTTCCTCTCTCTCACACTGTTTCTCTCTTTCTCTCTTCCTTGTATCTCACTCTTTCTCTCTTTCTCTGTCTTTCTCTCTCTCACACTTTCTCTCTTCCTCACTCTCACTCTTTCTCTCTCTCTCTTCCTTTCTCTCACTCTTTCTCTTTCTCTCTTTCTCTCTTCCTCTTCCTCTCTCACTCTTTCTCTCTCTTTCTCTCTCTCACTGTTTCTCTCTCTCTTCGTCTCTCTCACTCTTTCTCTCTGTCTTCCTCTCACTCTTTCTTTCTTTTTCCCTCTCTCTTCCTGTCACTCCCACTGTTTCTCTCTTTCTCTCTGTCTTCCTCTCACTCCTTCTTTCTTTTTCTCTGTCTTCCACTCACTCTTTCTTTCTCTCTCTCTCTATCTCTCTTTCTCTCTCCTTTGATGGACGCATGACGCACAATCTTATCTTGCTTTTTGTCTTGCAGGCCTGCGATGAAGCGTGGCCATCCTGCAATCAACACTCAACCTGAACTGTGAGCTCCGCTCTCCGCGTGTACACAACGGGTGAGGAGGTTTCTTCGGCACGTGGTGGACCCTCTTTGACACACGCCGGTGGTGTAAGGTGAGCAGAGAGGCTTGTTTGCGCAGCGGCGGGCAGTCACCTCCGGGCAGTGGGAGTGGATGGGGTGCAGCAGCCTGGGTGCGCACCGGCACGCAGTCACCTCCGGGCAGTGGGAGTGTATGGGGTGCAGCAGCCTGGGTGCGCAGCGGCTGTCATACACCTCTGGGCAGTGGGAGTGGATGGAGTGCAGCAGCATGGATGTACAGCAGTGGGTAGACACCTCTGGGCAGTGGAAGTGGATGGGGTACACTTGCCTGGATACACAAAGGCGGGACAGTGATTTAGGCATATGTAGTTGTATGTACTCATCCATTACTGATTCCAGTTTTATGTTTCAGATGACTAAGCTTGAGGGCTGCCCTATATCCCGGCACGTGGTTGGAGACACACCGGTGGCACAAAGGTGAGCTGTGAGGATTTTCTCCACAGTGTCAACACTCCCTCTCCCTCTCCATCTCTTCCTTTCTGTCACTCACACTCTTTCTCTCTCACTCTCTATCTCTTCCTTTCTCTCTCTCACACTCTTTCTCTCTTTCTCTGTCTCTTCCTCTCTCTCTCATTCTTTCTTTCTCTCTCTTCCTCTCTCACTCTTTCTCTCTCTCTTCCTCTCTCTCACACTGTTTCTCTCTCTCTTCCTCTCTCTCACACTGTTTCTCTCTTTCTCTCTTCCTTGTATCTCACTCTTTCTCTCTTTCTCTGTCTTCCTCTCTCTCACACTTTCTCTCTTCCTCACTCTCACACTTTCTCTCTTCCTCACTCTCACTCTTTCTCTCTCTCTTCCTTTCTCTCACTCTCTCTCTCTCTTCCTCTCTCTCAGTCTTTCTCTCTCTCTTCCTCTTCCTCTCTCACTCTTTCTCTCTCTTTCTGTCTCTCACTGTTTCTCTCTCTCTTCGTCTCTCTCACTCTTTCTCTCTGTCTTCCTCTCACTCTTTCTTTCTTTTTCTCTCTCTCTTCCTGTCACTCCCACTGTTTCTCTCTTTCTCTCTGTCTTCCTCTCACTCCTTCTTTCTTTTTCTCTGTCTTCCTCTCACTCTTTCTTTCTCTCTCTATCTCTCTTTCTCTCTCCTTTGATGGATGCATGACGCACAATCTTATCTTGCTTTTTGTCTTGCAGGCCTGCGATGAAGCGTGGCCATCCTGCAATCAACACTCAACCTGAACTGTGAGCTCCGCTCTCCGCGTGTACACAACGGGTGAGGAGGTTTCTTCGGCACGTGGTGGACCCTCTTTGACACACGCCGGTGGTGTAAGGTGAGCAGAGAGGCTTGTTTGCGCAGCGGCGGGCAGTCACCTCCGGGCAGTGGGAGTGGATGGGGTGCAGCAGCCTGGGTGCGCACCGGCACGCAGTCACCTCCGGGCAGTGGGAGTGTATGGGGTGCAGCAGCCTGGGTGCGCAGCGGCTGTCATACACCTCTGGGCAGTGGGAGTGGATGGAGTGCAGCAGCATGGATGTACAGCAGTGGGTAGACACCTCTGGGCAGTGGAAGTGGATGGGGTACACTTGCCTGGATACACAAAGGCGGGACAGTGATTTAGGCATATGTAGTTGTATGTACTCATCCATTACTGATTCCAGTTTTATGTTTCAGATGACTAAGCTTGAGGGCTGCCCTATATCCCGGCACGTGGTTGGAGACAAACCGGTGGCACAAAGGTGAGCTGTGAGGATTTTCTCCACAGTGTCAACACTCCCTCTCCCTCTCCATCTCTTCCTTTCTGTCACTCACACTCTTTCTCTCTCACTCTCTATCTCTTCCTTTCTCTCTCTCACACTCTTTCTCTCTTTCTCTGTCTCTTCCTCTCTCTCTCATTCTTTCTTTCTCTCTCTTCCTCTCTCACTCTTTCTCTCTCTCTTCCTCTCTCTCACACTGTTTCTCTCTCTCTTCCTCTCTCTCACACTGTTTCTCTCTTTCTCTCTTCCTTGTATCTCACTCTTTCTCTCTTTCTCTGTCTTCCTCTCTCTCACACTTTCTCTCTTCCTCACTCTCACACTTTCTCTCTTCCTCACTCTCACTCTTTCTCTCTCTCTTCCTTTCTCTCACTCTCTCTCTCTCTTCCTCTCTCTCAGTCTTTCTCTCTCTCTTCCTCTTCCTCTCTCACTCTTTCTCTCTCTTTCTGTCTCTCACTGTTTCTCTCTCTCTTCGTCTCTCTCACTCTTTCTCTCTGTCTTCCTCTCACTCTTTCTTTCTTTTTCTCTCTCTCTTCCTGTCACTCCCACTGTTTCTCTCTTTCTCTCTGTCTTCCTCTCACTCCTTCTTTCTTTTTCTCTGTCTTCCTCTCACTCTTTCTTTCTCTCTCTATCTCTCTTTCTCTCTCCTTTGATGGATGCATGACGCACAATCTTATCTTGCTTTTTGTCTTGCAGGCCTGCGATGAAGCGTGGCCATCCTGCAATCGACACTCAACCTGAATTGTGAGCTCCGCTCTCCGCGTGTACACAACGGGTGAGGAGGTTTCTTTGGCACGTGGTGGACACTCTTCGACACACGCCGGTGGTGTAAGGTGAGCAGAGAGGCTTGTTTGCGCAGAGGCGGGCAGTCACCTCCGGGCAGTGGGAGTGGATGGGGTGCAGCAGCCTGGGTGCGCACCGGCACGCAGTCACCGCCGGGCAGTGGGAGTGCATGGGGTGCAGCAGCCTGGGTGCGCAGCGGCTGTCATACACCTCTGGGCAGTGGGAGTGGATGGAGTGCAGCAGCCTGGGTGTGCAGCAGCGGGTAGACACCTCTGGGCAGTGGAAGTGGATGGGGTACACTATCCTGGATACACAAAGGCGGGACAGCGATTTAGGCATACGCAGTTGTATGTACTCATCCATTACTGATTCCATTTTTATGTTTCAGATGACTAAGCTTGAGGGCTGCCCTATATCCTGGCACGTGGTTGGAGACACACCGGTGACAGAAAGGTGAGCTGTGAGGATTTTCTCCACAGTGTCAACACTCACTCTCCCTCTCCATCTCTTCCTTTCTGTCACTCACACTCTTTCTCTCACTCTCTATCTCTTCCTTTCTCTCTCTCACACTCTTTCTCTGTCTCTTCCTCTCTCTCTCATTCTTTCTTTCTCTCTCTTCCTCTCTCACTTTCTCTCTCTCACACTGTTTCTCTCTCTCTTCCTCTCTCTCATACTGTTTCTCTCTTTCTCTCTTCCTTGTATCTCACTCTTTCTCTCTTTCTCTGTCTTCCTCTCTCTCACACTTTCTCTCTTCCTCACTCTCACTCTTTCTCTCTCTCTCTTCCTTTCTCTCACACTTTCTCTCTCTCTCTTCTTCTCTCTCACTCTTTCTCTCTCTCTTCCTCTCTCTCACTCGTTCTCTCTCTTTCTGTCTCTCACTGTTTCTCTCTCTCTTCGTCTCTCTCACTCTTTCCCTCTGTCTTCCTCTCACTCTTTCTTTCTTTTTCTCTCTCTCTTCCTGTCACTCCCACTGTTTCTCTCTTTCTCTCTGTCTTCCTCTCACTCCTTCCTTTTTTTTCTCTCTGTCTTCCTCTCACTCTTTCTTTCTCTCTCTCTCTCTCTTTCTCTCTCCTTTGATGGACGAATGACGCACAATCCTATCTTGCTTTTTATCTAACAGGCTGTGATTCACGAATCAACGTCCCCTCCCACACCACCACAGCTGAACGCGTTTACAAACTGCGATGATGCGTGGCCATCCTGACAAAGTTGCTTCAGCACGTGGTGCACCCTCTTACACACACGCCGGTGGCGCAAGGTGAGCAGAGATACTTCTTTCCGCAGCAGCGGGCAGTCACCTCTGGGCGGTGGGAGTGGATAGTGTGCAGCAGCCTGGGCGCACAAGAGCGCACAGACACCTCCGAGCAGTAGGAGTGGATGGGCTGCAGCAGCCTGAGTGCGCATTGCCGAAACAGATAATTAGGCGTGTGCAGTTGTATGTACTCTGCAATTACTAATTCTATACTATCTTTCAGATCACTAAACTTAAGGGTGCACTATGTCACGGCACGTGGTTGGAGACACAACAGAGGCACAAAGGTAAGCTGCGAAGATTTTCTCCAGTGTCAACACTCCCTCTCCATCTCTTCCTTTCTCTCTCTCTCACACTTTCTCTCTTTCTCTGTCTGTTCCTCTCTCTCATTCTTTCTTTCTCTCTCTTCCTCTCTCTCACTCTTTCTCTCTCTCTATCTCACTTTCTCTCTACCTCTCTCTCACACTGTTTCTCTCTCTCTCTTTTCCTTGTATCGTACTCTTTCTCTCTCTCACTCTTTCTCTTTCTCTGTCTTTGTCTGTCTTCCTCTCTCTCCTCTCTCTCACTCTTCCTCTCTCTTCCTCTATCTCACTCTTTCTCTCTCTCTTCCTCTCTCTCACTCTTTCTCTCTCTCTCTTCCTCTCTCACACTATTTCTCTCTTTCTCTCTCTCACTCTTTCTCTATTTCTTTGTCTTCCTCTCTCTCTCACTCTTTCTTTGTTTCTCTCTTTCTCCCTCACTCTTTCTCTCTTTCTCTTTCTCCTTTGCTGGACGCATGACGCACCATCTTATCTTTCTTTTTGGCTTACAGGCTGTGATTCAAAAATGGTCCAGCGATGACACGACATGGCTGTACATAGTTTTATTTGTTGTTGTTTTGTTTTAATAAAATGTTTTATATGTAAATCCATACATGACTAAGATTCTTATTTCTCCAACCTAACGTGACTGTCACATTTGTTTGTGGGGGGTAGGGGTGAGGGGAGATGGCGGACAAGGAGCTCCTACTGGGGGATGTCAGAGCAGTGTTGGGTGTCCGACCTGCATGATCGTTGCCTCCATTACATCTGTTCTCAGAGACTTAAGAGCCGGTGGTCTGGCTCGTAGATGAAGAACTGCGAGCCGACTAGCAGGCTCATAGACGGAGAACCGCGGCCCGTCAGTTTGCAGAGGAAGAGCTGTGGGCCAGCTCGCAGAGGAACACCTGCGGGCCGACTAGTATAGGGAAAGGTACGGGCCATCGGCTTCCAAAGGGATAGCTGCGGAACACTGATGTGGGGAGAGGGAGCGTGAAGAGCGTATCTCGGAGAGAGACACCTCCGGTATATTTCCAGTATTGGCTTCACAGATACAACTGCGGGCCCGAGAACTCGCACCCGAAGAGCTGTGAGCCGACAGGTGGTTCGCAGAGGCAGACTTGCGGGCCCAAGTATATTGTTGGAGGTATGCTGTTGATGGTGGAAAAGGGTGCGTTACCTGCTAATGTAGGGAGACGCAGCGTGAAAGCGGTATCTCGCATACACAGAGCTCCGGAATATTAAATTGCCCCCGGGACCTTTCTTTTATATTTTCACTCGATGTGAGGTACAAGATGGCTGCTAACACTTCCTGGTTTGAATTGTTAGCAGCCAATCAGAGGCCAGCTTGTGCTCAGAAGTTAGGCACAGTCCAGATATATATATCTTTTTTTCCTTTAATATCTCAAAAACTACTGAACGGATTTACACCATTTCCACAAAACAGCGCTTTCTGTACCAAGACCTTTCTCCCTGCCAAATTTGCAATTCTTTCTTTGTCACACAGTACATGTAATGCACTGCTCTCATCAAGAATGGAATCAGTAATGGCACAATTTCCCTGTTGCTCCACACATAAATACATGTAAAGAACAAATCAGAATAGTTCCTTTATTTTTTCAAATTGCAAAACTTCTCTCTATTGGTTATTTTTGAACTTTCCATATAAACAGTTTCTTAAAAATTTAAGAACACATACAGGTGAGAAGTTCAACGTATTCTATCAACAAACTTTCTAGAACATTCTACGACACGTGCAGGTTAAAAGTTCATCATTTTTCAAACCTAATGATATTTTTTTGCAACATTTTCTCGAACATTTAAGGGCACGTGCAGGTTAAAAGTTCACCATTGTTTTAAGTTCGAACAGTGCCTTCCAAATGCAAGTAGCAGGTGTGGTTGAACTGAGCAAATTTTATCCTATCATATGAACTCTACGTTGAAACTGCTTTTTATTAACCAATCACAAAGATGCTTTTTGACAAACTAATATGCACCCTACTTTTTAGTAAACAATGTTTTTCATCTCCCAATCAGTTATCGTTTTGTATAAGAAAAAAAGTAGTTCCCCATCTTTAAACATATCTCTTATTCTACGAACGGACTGCATGAGCTACAGACATCTATCCATATCTTCCAGCTACACCTTCAAAATGCTAGTGTGGATCGTAGGACATAGCTATGTTTTCTGGTGCAAGAGGTATGCAGAACAGAGACGTATTGACTTAGACCTAGGTTTACAAAATGTGGACATTAAATGGTTTGGACAGAGAGGATTGAAGTGGCACCAAATACTCCCTTTGGTTAAAACATGTTTGCATCTTCAACTCCCTGACCTCATGATTGTGCACTGTGGTGGAAATGACCTAAGCACATTGACTGGGGTAGGTTTGCAAATGCTAATGAAGGACACCTTTAGACAATTGATGTTGCTTTTGCCTCAAACTGTCTTTGTATATTCCAATATATGCCAAAGACAGAAGTGGAAATGGTCAAACAAATTTGTCCTCAGATTGAAAAATTTAGGAAGAATGTCAACAAAGCTGTGTCTGCATACCTCAGAGACCATAGAATGGGGTCGATCTACAATAACAACATACGTTATGATATGGCTGATATCTACAGAAGTGATGGAGTACACTTCACAGATCAGGGAAATAGAGTTTTTCTGAATAACCTGAAGCTGTGCATCCGCACTTATATGTAGCTCCAACTAATAAACACAAAGGCTCTTTTTAGAGCCGCCTTATATTCCCAATATCGGTTCGCAGACTGACAACTGTGATCCGGCTAGCACAGGGAGACCTGCGGGCAGCCTCGCAAAGGGAGAGCTACGGCCCGTGGGCTCGGCTCGGACAGAGAGAGCTACGGGCCATCGGCTCGCAAATGCAGAGCTGTGAGCCAATGGACTGGTAGTGTTTTATGGTTTAGGGTAGTGCAGTGGTGTTTGTGTAGTGTAGGGGGTCCTGCTGTGGGTAGTGTTTTAGGGTTTACGGTAGTGCAGTGGTGTTTGTGTAGTGTAGAGGGTGGTGCTGGGGGTACATTTAGGGTTTAGGGTAGGGCAGTGGTCTTTACGTAGTGTAGGGGGTCCTGCTGTGAGTAGTGTTTTAGGGTTTAGGGTAGTGCAGTGGTGTTTGGGTAGTGTAGAGGGTCGTGCAGGGGGTAGCATTTTACGGTTTAGGGTAGTGCAGTGGTGTTTCTGTAGTTTAGGGGGTCATGCTGGGGGTAGTGTTTTAGGGTTTAAGGTAGTGCAGTTGTGTTTCTGTAGTGTAGGGGGTCGTGCTGGCAGTAGTGGGTTAGTGTTTAGTTACATAGTGCAGTGGTGTTTGGGTAGTATAGGGGGTCATGCTGGGGTAATGTTTTAGGGTTTAGGGTAGTGCAGTGGTGTTTCTGTAGTGTAGGGGGTCGTGCTGGGGGTAGTGTTTTAGGGTTTAAGGTAGTGCAGTGGTGTTTCTGTAGTGTAGGGGGTCATGCTGGCAGTTGTGGTTTAGTGTTTAGTTACGTAGTGCAGTGGTGTTTGGGTAGTGTAGGGGGTCGTGCTGGGGTAATGTTTTAGGGTTTAGGGTAGTGCAGTGGTGTTTCTGTTGTGTAGGGGTCGTGCTGGGGGTAGTGTTTTAGGGTTTAAGGTAGTGCAGTGGTGTTTCTGTAGTGTAGGGGGTCGTGCTGGCAGTAGTGGTTTAGTGTTTAGTTAGGTAGTGCAGTGGTGTTTGGGTTGTGTAGAGGGTCGTGCCGACAGACTGACTCACAGAGCTCCGAGCCAACAGACTGGCTTCTAAAGGCATAGCCGCAACCTCATGATGTTGGGAGAGGCAGCCTGAAAGGAGTATCTTACACAGACACAGATGCCAGTGTTGCCTCGCAGAGGTAAAACTACACACCCAATGGCTTCTACACGGAGAGATGCGAGCTGACGGACTAAGTCACAAAATGGCTGCCAACACTTCCTAGTTTCAACCGTTCACAGCCAATGAGCCGCGAGCTCGTGCTCGTAACCCTCAGCCAATCAGATGTCAGAATTCTCAAATATCGATATCTGTAAAATTTGATATTTCTCAAAAACTACTGAACGGATTTACACCATTTCAACAAAAGCGCGCTTTCTCAACCACAACCTTTCTCCCTCACAAATTTGGCGTAATTCCGTTCAGCAGTTTGACCTGTAGCCTTGTCTAAAGTTTCCTATGGAAAATGCATTGAGAAAACACATTTTGGGACTCCCCTTTTTCTCAGCCCCCTTGACCAAACACCCCCAAACTTTCAAGATAAGAGCTGATCAAAAAAGAGAAACTTTTTGAAAATTTCGTAAAGATTCGTCAAACGACGCCAAAGTTATAAGCACATGGAGGGCTCCAGGAGAGGGGCCGCGCAACCCCCTCCCAACATGAGTGAAGCACCGGGGCTGCGGGGACCCCAGCAGGCCCCCGCAGCCCCAGCGACCCCCAGCTATTATTTTTTAAGAAATGCCCGCGGGACCTAGCCCACCCGGGGACCTCATTAAAATAAAACGTGGGAACCCGCGACCCCAGCGCGAATTGCGCCGATTATTTTTTTTTAATCAAAAATGCTTTTTTTGGCCCTGGGGTCCTTCTGGGACCCCTGAGCAGGCCTAGGGGGTCACGGTGTTTCTACCCTGCCCCCTTCTCTTGTTTTATACCTTTGTTTCTCTGTTTTCTAGTGACTCGCTTCTACCGAGCCACAAGATGGCTACCAACACTTCCTGGTTTGGAGTGTTCGCAGCCAATCACAGTGAAGCTCGTGCACGGGACTTAGGCTCTGCCCAGATATCGAAACTTTTATTTTTCTTATTTCTCAGCAACCACTGAACGGATTTACACCATTTTACAAAAGTTCGCTTTCTGAGCCAAGCACTACCCTTTTGCCAAATTTGGGGTAATTCCGTTCAGTAGTTTAGGCTGTAGCCTTGCACAAAGTTTCCTATGGGAAATTGATTTTTTGACTCTTATTTTTTGTATTTCTCAAAAACTACTGAACGGATTTACCCCATTTAACAAAAAGGTCGCTTTCTGAACCAAGCTCTACCTTTCTGCCAAATTTGAGGTAATTCCGTTCAGCAGTTCGGGCTGTAGCTCGTCGCAAAATTTCCTATGGAAATTAACATGGAGAAAACGTGTTTTGGGACCCCCCTTTTTTCTCAGCCCCCGCTTGACAAATCACCCCCAAACTTTCAAAATAGGAGCTAACCTAAAAAGTGCATCTTTTTAGCAAAATTTCATAAAGATTTGTCAAACGACCCCAAAGTTATTTGCAAATCAAAAAATGCTTTTCCTATGGAAACTAGGTTGTAACTATAACTACCTACATATATATATGTATATATGTATATATATATATATATATATATATATATATATATATATATATATATATATATATTTATATATATATATATTTTCACTGAAAAAAACATAGGTTTCAGGGACGTCACACACCTACTAAATAATCCATTCAGACACTCATACACCCACTCATTCTTCAATACACCTCGGCGTATATATATATAAAACATATTTAAACTTTACAGAAACACACAGTCACTGGATGATTTCATCAGTTATGTCATTAGTGATGTCATTTGAGTTGTCATCAGTGATGTCATCAGTGATGTCACTGACCATGTCATGAATGATGTAATATGTGACGTCATCAGCAGTGCATTGCGGGGGGCGAGTTATAGTTAGCTCAACTAACTATAACGGCCGAATTTCTAAGGTTTTGTACGAGTGAAATGTCCAACTAACTTTAACGTCCCTGAAACCTATGTTTTTTTCAGTGAATTTCTATGGTTTTTTAAATGCTAATTTATAACTATAACGTCCCTGAAACCTATGGTTTTTTCAGTGAATTTCAAAGATTTTTAAATGCTAATTTCTAACTATAACGTCCCTGAAACCTATGTTTTTTTCAGTGAATTTCCAAGGTTTTTTAAATGATAATTTCTAACTATGCCTACAGAGGTAGGACATGTGAAGAAAGAGGAAGAAAGGCACAGAAAGAAGCAAGAGAAATTCAGAAAGAGGCAACAGAGGTCCAGAAAGACGAAGAAAATTGCAGGAAGAAGGAAGAGATTTGCAGAAAGAACCAACTGAGGTGCAGAAAAAGGCCTTGTTGCAAAGTCATCCTGTGCCCCCAACTTATTACTGACTGCTACTGGTGGTAACTGACTCTGACTAACCAGGCCCGGAGCCAGTGCTATGCTGAAAGACACTTAGAACACAGTAAAAACACCTACATACACTAGGGTACACTATGGGTTGGGGTACCCCTGTGATTGGCATGACCTTCCCTGTAAGGCCCTAGTACATAATAGGGCAGGGGGATTAAAACTACCTCTAACTCAGAGGTGCAGAAAGAGGCAAGAGAAGTGCATAAACAGGCAGGAAAGGTGCAGAAACAGGGAACAGGGGTGCAGAAAGAGGCATGTAAGGTGCAGAAAGAAGTAAGAGCAGTGCAGAAGGAACCAACAGAGGTGCAAAAAGAGGCAAGAGGGGTAAAGAAAGAGGTAGGAGAGGTGCACAAAGAGGCAAGAGAGGTACAGAAAGAGGCAGGAGGGGTGCAAAAAGAAGGAAGAGAAGTGCAGAAAGAGGCAAGAGAATTGCTGAAAGAAGCAACAGATGTGTAGAAAGAAGCAAGAGAAGTGCAGAAAGATGCAAGTGAGGTGCAGAAAGAAGCAAGGACAGTGCAGAAAGAACCAACAGAGGTGCTGAAAGAGGCAACAGAGGTGCAGAAGGAGGCAAGAGGGGTGCAGAAAGAAGGAAGAGGAGTGCAGAAAGAAGCAACAGAGGTGTTGAAAGAGGCACGAAGGGTGCAGAAAGAGGCAAGAGAAGTGCAGAAAGAAGCAACAGAGGTACAGAAAGAGGCAAGAGTGGTGCAGAAAGAGGGAAGAGAGGTGTAGAAAGAGGCATGAGAGTTGCAGAAATAGGGAAGAGGAGTGCAGAAAGAGGCAGGAGGGGTGCAGAAAGAAGCAACAGAGGTGCAGAAACAAGCAAGAGAAGTGCAGAAAGAGGCAAGAGAATTGCTGAAAGAAGCAACAGAGGTTTAGAAAGAAGCAAGAGAAGCGCAAAAAGAGGCAAGTGAGGTGCAGAAAGAAGCAAGAGCAGTGCAGAAAGAACCAACAGAGGTGCTGAAAGAGGCAACAGAGGTGCAGAAGGAGTCACGAGGGGTGCAGAAAGAAGGAAGAGGAGTGTAGAAAGAAGCATTAGAGGTGCTGAAAGAGGCACTAGGGGTGCAGAAAGAAGGAAGACAAGTGCAGAAAGAAGTAACAGAGGTGCTGAAAGAGGCTCAAAGGTGCAGAAAGAGCAAGAGAAGTGCAGAAAGGGGCAACAGAGGTACAGAAAGAGAAAAGAGGGGTGCAGAAAGAGGCAAGAGATCTGCAGAAAAAAGCAACAGAGGTGCTGAAACAGGCAAGTGAGGTGCAGAAAGAGGCAAGAGATCTGCAGAAAAAAGCAACAGAGGGGCTGAAAGAGGCAAGTCAGCTGCAGAAAGAAGCAAGGCAGGTGCAGAAAGAGGCAATAGAAGTGCAGAAAGAAGCATCAGAGGTGCACAAAGAGGCAAGAGGGGTGCAGAAAAAGGAGAGAGAAGTGCAAAAAGAAGCAAAAGTGGTGTTCTAAGAGGCAAGAGGAATACAGAAAGAGGCAACAGCAGTGCAGAAAGAACCAAGAGAAGTGCAGAAAGAAGCAACAGAGGTGCAGAAGGAGGCATGAAGAGTGCAGAAAGAAGGAAGAGAAGTGCAGAAAGAAGCAACAGAGGTGCTGAAAGAGGCACGAAGGATGCAGAAAGAGGCAAGAGAAGTGCAGAAAGAAGCAACAGAGGTACAAAAAGAGGCAAGAGTGGTGCAGAAATAGGGAAGAAAGGTGTAGAAAGAGCCTAGAGAGTTGTACAAAGAGGGAAGACGGGTGCAGAAAGAGGCAAGATGGGTGCAGAAAGAGGAAAGAGAACTTCAGAAAGAGGCAAGAGAATTGCTGAAAGAAGCAACAGAGGTGTAAAAAGAAGCAAGAAAAGTCCAGAAAGAGGCAACTGAGATGCAGAAACAGGCAAGAAAGGTACGGAAAGAGGGAAGACGAGTGTAGGAAGAGACAACAGGGGTGCAGAAAAAAGCGAGACAGGTGCAGAAAGAAGCACGGAAAGTGCAGAATGAAACAACAGGGGTGCATAAAGAGGCAAGAGAAGTGCAGAAAGAAGCAGAGGAGAGGAGTTGGCCTAACGGCTAGGGCGGTCGACCTCGAATCTGGGGAACTGGGTTCGAGTCTCGGCAACGACGCTTAACATCCTGTGATTCTGGGCAAATCACTTAATCTCCCCGTGCCTAACAAAAATGAATGTGTCCTCATGTAATGCAACTGGTGTTATGTAAAGCGATCTGATACCCGATTTGGGTCAAGTTTGCGCTATATAAAACTCTGTAATATAAATAAAAAAAATTAAAAAAGCAACAGCGGTGCAGAAGGAGGCGAGAGAACTCCAGAAAGAGCACAGAGAGTTGCAGAAACAGGCAAAAGAGTTACAGAAAGAGGGAACAGAGGTGCAGACAGAGGCAAGAGAGGTGTAGAAACAGGTAAAAGGGGTGCAGAACGAGGCAAGAGGGGTGCAGAAATTTGCAAGAGATGTGCAGAAAGAACAAGAGCAGTGCAAAAGAACCAACAGAGGTGCAAAAAGAGGCAAGTCAGGTACAGAAGGAGGCAAGAGAACTGCAGAAAGAGGCAAGAGAGTTGCAGAAACAGGCAAAAGAGGTACAGAAAGAGGGAACAGGTGGGTAGACTGAGGCAAGAGAGGAGCAGAAAGAGGGAAGAGGGATGCAGAAAAAGGCAAGAGGGATGAAGAAATTTGGAACAGAGGTGCAGGAAGAAGCCAGAGCAGGGCAGAAAGAACCAACAGAGGTGCAGAAAGAGGCAAGAGGGGTACAGAAAGAGGCAAGTGTAGTGCAGAACAAAGCAAAAGAGGTGCAGAAAGAACCAACAGAGGTGGAAAAAGAGGAAAGTGGGGTGCAGAAAGATGTAGGAGAGGTGCACAAAGAGTCAAGAGGGGTACAGAAAGAGACAGGAGGGGTGCAGAAAGAGGAAGAGAACTGCAGAAAGAAGCAACAGAGGTGCTGAAAGAGGCACGAAGGGTGCAGAAAGAGACAAGACAGGTAAAGAAAGAAGGAACAGAGGTACAGAAAGAGGCAAGAGTGGTGCGGAAAGAGGGAAGAGAGGTATAGAAAGAGGCAAGAGAGTTGCACAAAGAGGGAAGAGGGGTGCAGAAACAGGCAAAAGGGGTGCAGAAAGAACCAAGTGAGGTGCAGAAAGAGGCAAGAGAGTTACAGAAAGAGGCAAGTGAAGTGCAGAAGGAGGCAAGAGAACTGCAGAAAGAGGCAATAGAGGTGCAGAAAGAGGCAAGTGAGGTGCAGAAAGAAGCAAGATAAGTGCAGAAAGAAACAACAGAAGTGCAGAACGAGGGAAGAGGGGTGGAGAGAGAGGCAAGAGGGGTACAGAAAGAAGCAAAAAACATTAGTTAAAAACTTTTGCATTTACAAAGCCAATAGTTCTAATTCTCGCAAATGCGAAACCTATTACATTGCAAACACTTCTTTAACTAGTACTTCTGATAGTGAAAAATTCCGCCTGTAAGGAGAACAAAAGAGAAGAGGACAAACAATTATGCATTACAATAACAGTCCTAATTATAACTACCTACTGGCGACCGCCAGTAGGTATATATATATATATATATATATATAAATATATATATATATATATATGTTCCAAAAAACGTCCTCAAAATGAAAACGCACTCGCCTGCTGATGAATTCATGGAATTCTTTTTATTTAAAAGCAACCGGCAGCTTGCATCCAGACGATATTTTTGCCTGACGCGTTTTGAAGTACCACACTTCTTGTTCACAAGCTTATCAGAGTTGGTGCAGTCACGCTGAGAAACACATTTATCTGCATGCTTAATTAATTATATTTCACTCTGGTGTGCCTCCAATATTCACCAAGAAGGCACACCAGAGTGCAATATATTTCATCAGCAGGCGAGTGCGTTTTCATTTTGAGGAAGTTTTTAGAACATATATATATATATATCGAGACTGCAAAAAGATTTCCGGTAATGAGCCAGACGTAGCTTCCTGTCACTCTGCCCAAATGCAAGGAGGGGGTTTGCCAATGCTGAGGAAGCCTTCTCTGCACAAATATCCAACTCCACCGTTCTCTGCAACTTCCCTTCCACTGGGAACAAACGGAATGCAAACCCTCGTTTCGTGCTGAATTTTTTTTAGCTTATTGTTTAGCCACCACAATCGCCATGATGCATTTCGGCCTGACACGGCCTTGATCACCTGACCATGGCGATTGTGGTGGCTAAACAATAAACTAAAAAAATGTCAGCACGAAACGAGGGTTCGCATTCCGTTTGTTCCCAGTGGAAGGGAAGTTGCAGAGAACGGTGGAGTTGTATATATATATATATATATGTATATATATATATATAGTCACTGTAAAAACACACGTTTTAGGGACATGATAGTTAGGAATTAGCATTTAAACAACCTTAGAAATTCACTGAAAATCCACAAGTTTCAGGGACGTTCAAGTTAGGAATTAGCATTTAAAAAACCTTAGATATTCACTGAAAAAAATGCAGGTTTCAGGGATGTTATAGTTAGGCTGACATTTCACTCGTACAAAACCAGAGAAATTCAGCAGTTAAAGTTAGCTGTGCTAACAATAACTTGCGCCCCCGCAAAGTACTGCTTATGACTTCACATATTACTTCACTAATGACATGGTCAGTGACATCACTGATGACATCACTGAGGGCATCTCAAATGACATCACTGATGATATCATCAAGTGACTGAGTGTTTTCTAAAAAGTTTATGAATGTTATATATATGTATACGCCAAGGTGTGTATTCGAAGAATGAGTGGGTGTGTGATTGTCTGTATGGATGATTTAGTGGGTGCGTGACTGACTGTATAAGTGAGTGATTAAACGTTTCTTAGTGAATGTATGGGTAAGTGATTAATCTGTGTGAATGTTTGTATCAGTCTGTCAATTGGATTGTAAGTGGCTGCATGGGTAGGTGAGTAGGCACATGAGTGTCTATATGGGTTATTGATTAGTTTTCTGAGTACCTGTATCAGTGCCTGAGTGCCTGTGTGGGTGGGTGAGGGCATGTGTGAATCCCTGCATAGATGTATGAGTGGGTGAATCCCTGAGTGTATGGGTTCAGGAGTACATCTGTGAGGGACTCTATGGACGAGTGAGTGTGCATTTGGCTGTGTCAGTGAATGAATGGATATCTCAGTGGTAAATGGCAGGGTAAATGCATATGTGAAAGGCAGTGTATCTGAGAGTTTGAGTATATAAATGACTGTATGTGTGAGTGAGGGATTGTGACAGTGGCTGAATGGGTGAGTGTGTGCTTGTGTCAGGGACTACATGGAAAGTAATTTTTTTTTAGTATCTGTATGAGTAGTGAGTGTGTGTGTGTGTGTTTCTGTATAAGTGAGTAAGTAGATAAGAGATTGAGTGTTTGGGTGAGTGAGTAGGTATGTGAATAGCTCTGTGGGTGACTGATGGTGTATGAGTGGACATCTCAGCAGCTGTATTGGTGAGTGACTAGCTGTATGAGAGCCTGTATGGGTAAGTGAGTGGATGAGTATGTAGACCTATGAATCAGTGTGTGGGTATGTATGTACTGGTATTGGTGTGTCAATGGTTTCAAGAATGGTAGTCTGAAATTTGGAGTGGGTGTATGATAGGTTAAATTGGGGTATGAGTAGGTGCATCAGAGATTATGTGGATGATGTCTTCAGTGATGTCATTTGAGATGTCATCAGTGATGTCATAGGTGATGTCACTAGCCATAGCAAACACAAGGAGATGATGGACGGAGCACTGAAACTTTTCAGACACTCACCCCCAGTCACAGATCTGGGTTGAATCTGTCATCGTTCTTTAGCTCACTTCGCCACCCCAGTTCAGACACAGCTTTATGCAAATCAGTCTTGACCCTGTGCCTAATGGGAACAGTCCAGCCCGAACTGCCAAGCCATTTCTTCCCTGGACCGGAAACAAGCATCCTGGGACCGGTTTTGGGCTAACAGCCCTCATCAGCCAGGATAGCTTGAATCCAGTGGCAAAGTGAGCAAGGGAACCATGTCTGGGCATACCCTGCCAACTTAGGGTGAACAAAGCAAACACAAGGAGATGATGGCGGAGCGCTATAACTTTTCAGACACTCACCCCAGTCACAGATCTGGGTTGAATCCATCATCGTTCTTTAGCTCACTTCACCACCCCAGTCCAGACACAGATTTATGCAAATCAGTCTTAACCCTTGCCAGGTAGGTCGCTCCCCCACCACACAGCTCCGCCTGTGTGGTCCTGCCCGCTGCTGCTGCTGGTAAGTTTCGCCCCTCTGCTTGTTGCCTCTGTGCCCGTTTTGCCTTCTGTTCTCCTTGCTGCCCCCATTTTCTGTGCCTGTTTTTCCTTCTGTTCCCCTCGCTGCCCCCATTTTTCTGTGTCCATTTTTCCTTCTGTTCCCCTCGCTGCCCCCATTTTTTCTGTGTCCATTTTTCCTCCTGTTCACCTCGCTGCCCCCATTTTTCTGTGCCCATTTTTGCCTTCTGTTCCCCTCGCTGCCCCCATTTTTCTGTGCCCATTTTTGCCTTCTGTTCCCCTCACTGCCCCCATTTTTCTGTGTCCATTTTGCCTTTTGTTCCCCTCGCTGCCCCCATTTTCTGTGCCCATTTTCCTTCTGTTCCCTTCGTTGCCCCCATTTTTCTGTGTCCATTTTTGCCTTCTGTTCCCCTCGCTGCCCCCATTTTTCTGTGCCCATTTTTGCCTTCTGTTCCCCTCGCTGCCCCCATTTTTCTGTGTCCATTTTTGCCTTCTGTTTCCCTCGCTGCCCCCATTTTTCTGTGTCCATTTTTGCCTTCTGTACCCCTCATTGCCCCTCTCGGCTCCCGCTCCAGCCGCTGCGTCCCCTGCGGCCCCGCCCCCCTGACTGACCATTCGCTGCCCCTGCCTCCCGCCTCCCAGCTGCTCCTCCCTCCCACCTCCCCATATATGGCGGCCGCTGTGCGGCCACGCAGCGACACCATCGACCACGACCCCTTGCCAGCCTGGGCCAGCGTGAACATCGATGACACCATCAAGACCATGAGCACAATACACTCCGGCTCCCCGTCAGACCCTTTCCCGCACCACATCTTCAACAAAGCCAGCAGCTCCATCACACCCCACCTGCGCAACGTCATCAATCTCTCCTTCGAGACCGCGACCTTCCCAGAGAGCTGGAAACACGCCGAGATCAACGCCCTACTCAAAAAACCCAAGGCGGACCCGAGAGACCTCAAGAACTTCCGGCCCATCTCCCTGCTTCCGTTCCCAGCCAAGGTCATCGAGAAGATCGTCAACAAACAGCTAACCCGATACCTCGAAGATAACAGCATCCTGGACCCATCCCAGTCAGGGTTCCGCAGCAACCACAGCACTGAGACTGCCCTCATCGCCGCCACCGACGACATCAGGACCCTGCTGGACAACGGTGAGACCACAGCCCTCATCCTGCTGGACCTCTCCGCCGCCTTCGACACTGTCTGCCACCGCACTCTACGCGCATGCCTCCACGACGCAGGGATCCGAGACAAGGCCCTGGAATGGACCACCTCCTTCCTCGCCGGCAGAACCCAGAGAGTCCGCCTCCCACCATTCCGATCCGAAGCCTCCGAGATCATCTGTGGTGTACCCCAGGGATCATCCCTCACCCCGACACTGTTCAACATCTACATGGCCCCGCTCGCACGCATCGCCAGACAGCATGACCTCAACATAATCTCCTACGCCGATGACACTCAACTGATCCTCTCCCTCACCAAGGACCCCCTCGCCGCCAAATCCAACCTCCACGAAGGAATGAAGGCCATCGCCGATTGGATGAAGAACAGCCGACTAAAGCTGAACACGGACAAGACGGAGGTCCTCATCCTCGGCTCCAACCCCTCAGCCTGGGACGACTCCTGGTGGCCAATGACACTGGGGGCAGCCCCGACACCCACCGACCACGCACGCAACCTGGGAGTCATCCTCGACTCAATGCTCTCCATGGCCAAGCAAGTCAACGCGGTCTCCTCCTCCTGCTTCAACACCCTCTGCATGCTTCGCAAGATCTACAGGTGGATCCCGACAGATACAAGAAGAACAGTCACCCAGGCTCTCGTCAGTAGCAGACTTGACTATGGGAACGCCTCTACGCGGAGCCCCGGCCAAGCTCATCAAGCGACTGCAACGCATACAAAACACCTCTGCACGCCTGATCCTCGACGTACCACGCCACTGCCACATCACCCCCCACCTGAGGAACCTGCACTGGCTCCCCGTCGACAGGAGAATCTCCTTCAAACTCCTCATCCACGCACACAAGGCACTCCACAAGACCGGCCCAGCCTACCTCAACAGACGACTCTTCTTCTACGTCCCCAACCACCAGCTCTGCTCTGCCGACCTCTCCCTCGCCACCGTCCCTCGCATTCGAAGAACAACCACCGGCAGCAGATCTTTCTCCCACCTTGCCGCCAAGACCTGGAACACCCTTCCACTCAGCCTACAACAGACCCAAGACCTGCTGACCTTCAGGAGGCTACTCAAGACCTGGCTGTTCGACCAGTAGCGGCACCCCCCCCTTGTTTTCCCCAGCGCCTTGAGACCCTCGTGGGTAAGTAGTGCGCTCTACAAATTCTGTGATTGATTGATTGAACCCTGTGCCTTATGGGAACAGTCCAGCCTGAACTGCCAAGTCATGTCTTCCCTGGACCAGAAACAAGCATCCTGGGACCAGTTTCGGGCTAACAGCCCTCTTCAGCCAGGATAGCTTGAATCCAGTGGCAGAGTGAGCAAGGGACCCACATCTGGGCATACCCTGCCAACTTAGGGCAAACAAAGCAAACACAAGGAGATGATGGACGGAGAGCAGAACATTTTCAGACACTCACCCCAGTCACAGATCTGGGTTGAATCCATCATTGTTCTCTAGCTCACTTCACCAGCCCATTTCAGACACAGCTTTATGCAAATCAGTCTTGACCCTGTGCCTCATGGGAACACTCCAGCCCGAACTGCCAAGCCATGTCTTCCATGGACCGGAAACAAGCCTCCTGGGACTGGTTTCGGGCTAACAGCCCTCATCAGCCAAGATAGCTTGAATCCAGTGGCAAAGTGAGCAAGGGACCCAGGTCTGGGCATACCCTGCCAACTTAGGGCGAACAATGCAAACACAAAGAGATGATGGATGGAGTGCTGAAACTTTTCAGACACTCACCCCAGTCACAGATCTGGGTTGAATCCATCATCGTTCTTTAGCTCACTTTGCAACCCCAGTTCAGACACAGCTTTATGCAAATCAGCCTTGACCCTGTAGCTCATGGGAACAGTCCAGCCCGAACTGCCAAGCCATGTCTTCCCTGAACCGGAAACAAGCATCCTGGGACTGGTTTCTGGCTAACAGCCCTCATCAGCCAGGATAGCTTGAATCCAGTGGCAAAGTGAGCAAGGGACCCACGTCGGGGCATACCCTGCCAACTTAGGGCGAACAAAGCAAACACAAGGAGATGGTGGACAGAGCGCTGAAACTTTTCAGACACTCACCCCCAGTCACAGATCTGGGTTGAATTCATCATCGTTCTTTAGCTCACTTCGCCACCCCAGTTCAGATATAGCTTTATGCAAATCAGTCTTGACCCTGTGCCTCATGGGAACAGTCCAGCCCGAACTGCAAAGCCATGTCATGAGTGATATAATATGTGATGTCATCAGCAGTGAATTGCGGGGGTGCAAGTTATAGTTAGCTCAGCTAACTATAATAGCTGATTTTCTCTGGTTTTGTACGAGTGAAATGTCAGCCTAACTATAACGTCCCAGAAACCTATGTATTTTACATGAATACATAAGGTTTTTAATTGCTAATTCCAAACTATAACGTCCCTGAAACCTGTGTTTTTTTTCTGTGAATTTATAAGGTTTTTTAAATGCTAATTACTAACTATAACGTCCCAAAGCTTGTGTTTTTTTCAGTGAATTTCAAAGGTTCTTTAAATGCTAATTCCTAACTATAACGTCCCTGTAAAGAGGAAAGAGAAAGAAAGATGCAGAAAGAAGCAAGAGATGTGTAGAAAGAAGCAAGAGAGGTGCAGAAAGAGCCAAGAGGAGTGCAGAGAGAAGCAAGAGAGGTGCAGAAAGAGGCATGAGAGATGCAGAAAGAAGCAAGAGAGGTACAGAAAGAGGCATGAGAAGTGCAGAAAGTACAGAAAGTAGGCAAGAGAAGTGCAGTTAGAGGCAAGAGAAGTGCAGAAAGAAGCAAGAGAGGTGCATAAAGAGGACGAAATGTGCAGGAAGAGGAAAGAGGGGTGCCGAAAGAGGCAAGTGAAGTGCATAAAGAAGAAAGAGAGGTGCAGAAAGAAGCAATAGAGGTGCAGAAAGAAGCAAGAGAGGTGCAGAAAAAAGAAAGAGAGGTGCAGAAAGAAGCAACAGAGGTGCAGAAAGAGGGAAGTGAGGTACAGAAAATGGCAAGAAAGGTGCAGAAAGAGGTAAGAGAGCTGCAGAAATAAGAAAGAGGGGTTCAGAAAGAAACATGAGGGGTGGAGAAAGAGGTAAGAGAGGTAGAGAAAGAGGCAAGAGAGGTGCAGAAAGAAGCAAGAGAGGTGCAGAAAGAAGAGAGTGAGGTGCAGAAAGATGCAAGACAGGTACAGAAAGAAGCAAGAGAGGTGCATAAAGTGGCAAGAGCGGTGCCAAAAGAGGCAAGAGAAGTAAAAAAGCAAGATAGGTGCATAAAGAAGCAAGAGAGGTACATAAAGAAGCAGGAGAACCACAGACAGAGGCAAGAGAGTTAAAGAAAAGTGCAAAAAGGAGCATGAGAGGTGCAGAAAGAAGCAAGAGAGGTACAGAAAGAAGAGAGTGAGGTGTAGAAAGAGGCAAGAGAGGTGCAGAAAGAGGCAAGAGAGGTGCAGAAAGAAGCAAGAGATGTGCAGAAACAGGCAAGAGATGTGCAGAAAGAGGCAAGAGAGGTGCCAAAAGAAGCAAGTGAGGTGATGAATGAAGCAAGTGAGGTACAGAAAGAAGCAAGAGAAGTGCAGAAAGAGGCAAGACAGGGGCAGAGAGAGGCAAGAGAAATGCAGAAATAAGCAAAGGAAGTGCAGAAAGAGGAAGAAAGGTACAGAAAGAAGCAAGAGAACTGTGGAAAAAAGCAAGAGGGTGCAGAAAGAAGGAAGAGAAGTGACAAAAGAGGCAAGAGAGGTACGGAACAAAGCAAGAGAAGTGCAGAATGAGGCAAGAGAGGTACAGGAAGAATCAAGAGAGGTACAGAAAGATGAGAGAGAGGTGTAGAAAGAAGAGAGTGAGGTGCAGAAATAGATAAGAGAGGTGCAGAAAGAAGCAAGTGAGGAGCAGAAAGAGGCAAGAGCGATGCAAAAAGAGGCAAGATTAGTTCAGAAAGATGCAAGAGAGGTGCAGAAAGGGGCAAGAGAGGTGCAGAAAGATGCAAAGAGAAGTGCAGAAAGAGGCAGGACAGGTAAAGAAAGAGGCAAGAGAGGTACAGAAAAGGCAAAAGAGGTGTAGAAAAGGCAAGAGAGGTACAGAAAGAAGCAAGAGAGGTGCAGAAACAGGCAAGAGAAGTGCAGACAGAGGCAAGAGAAGTACAGAAAGAAGCAAGAGAAGTGCAGAACGTAGCAAGAGAGGTGCAGAAAAAGCAAGAGAGGTACAGAAAGAAGAGAATGAGGTGCAGAAAGAGGCAAGAGAGAAGCAGAAAAAGGCAAGAGAGGTGCAGAAAGAAGCAAGAGAAGTGCAGAAAGAAGCAACAGAGGTACAGAAAGAAGCAAGAGAGGTGCAGAAAGAGGCAAGAGATGTGCAGAAAGAGGCAAAAGAGGTGCCGAAAGAAGCAAGAGAAGTGTAGAAAGAAGCAAGTGAGGTGAAGAAAGAAGTAGAGAAATGCAGAAAGAATCAAGAGAAGTGCAGAAAGAAGCAATAGAGGTGCAGAAAGAGGACGAAATATGAAGAAAGGGGCAATAGAGGTTTAGTAAGAGGCAAGAGAAGTGCAGAAAGAGGCAAGAGAAGTGTAGAAAGAGACAAGAGAAGGGCAGAAAGAAGCAAGAGGGGTGCAGAAAGAAGCAAGAGAGGTACAAAAAGGAACACAATAGGTGCAGAAAGAGGAAGAAAGATGCAGAAAGAAGCAAGAAAAATGCGGAGAGAAGCAAGATAAGTGTAGGAAGAGGAAGAAAGCTACAGAAAGAAGCAAGAGAACTGCGGATAGAATTAAGAGAGGTGCAGAAAGAAGGAAGAGAAGTGACGAAAGAGGAAAGAGAGGTACAGAAAGAAGCAAGAAAGGTGGAGAAAGAAGCAAGAGTGGTGAATAAAGAAGCAAGAGAAGTGCAGAAAGAAGCAAGAGAGTTGCAGAAAGAAGCAAGAGAGGCACAGAAAGATGCAAATGAAGTGTAGATAGAGGCAAGAGAAATGCAGAAAGATGCAAAAAAGTGTAGAAAGAGGCGAGAGAAGTGCAGAAACATATAAGAGAGGTACATAAAGAAGAAGAAATGTACAGAAAGAGGCAAGAGATGTACAGAAATAGGCAAGAGAAGTGCTGAAAGAGGCAAGATAAGTAAGGAAAGAAGCAAGATACATTTAGAAAGAAGCAAGAGAGGTAAAAATAGACTCAAGAGAGGTGCAGAAAGAAGCAAGAGAGGTACAAAAAGAGGCAAGAGAAGTGCAAAAAGATGCAAGAGAAGTGCAGAAAGAGGAAGAAAGGTGCAGAAAGAGGCAGAAAGAAGCAAGAGAATTGCAGAAAGAAGCAAGAGAGGTACAGAAAGAAGCAAGAGAGGTGCAGAGAGAAAAGTGTGAGGTGCAGAAAGAGGCAAGAGAGGTGCAGAAAAAAAGGCAAGAGAAGTGCAAAAAGATGCAAGAGAAGTGCAGAAAGAGGAAGAAAGGTGCAGAAAGAGGCAGAAAGAAGCAAGAGAATTGCAGAAAGAAGCAAGAGAGGTACAGAAAGAAGCAAGAGAGGTGCAGAGAGAAAAGTGTGAGGTGCAGAAAGAAGCAAGAGATGTGCAGAAAGAAGCAAGAGAGGTGCATAAAGTGGCAAGAGCGGTGCCAAAAGAGGCAAGAGAAGTAAAAAAAGCAAGATAGGTGCATAAAGAAGCAAGAGAGGTACATAAAGAAGCAGGAGAACCACAGACAGAGGCAAGAGAGTTAAAGAAAAGTGCAAAAAGGAGCATGAGAGGTGCAGAAAGAAGCAAGAGAGGTACAGAAAGAAGAGAGTGAGGTGTAGAAAGAGGCAAGAGAGGTGCAGAAAGAGGCAAGAGAGGTGCAGAAAGAAGCAAGAGATGTGCAGAAACAGGCAAGAGATGTGCAGAAAGAGGCAAGAGAGGTGCCAAAAGAAGCAAGTGAGGTGATGAATGAAGCAAGTGAGGTACAGAAAGAAGCAAGAGAAGTGCAGAAAGAGGCAAGACAGGGGCAGAGAGAGGCAAGAGAAATGCAGAAATAAGCAAAGGAAGTGCAGAAAGAGGAAGAAAGGTACAGAAAGAAGCAAAGAGAACTGTGGAAAAAGCAGAGGGTGCAGAAAGAAGGAAGAGAAGTGACAAAAGAGGCAAGAGAGGTACGGAACAAAGCAAGAGAAGTGCAGAATGAGGCAAGAGAGGTACAGGAAGAATCAAGAGAGGTACAGAAAGATGAGAGAGAGGTGTAGAAAGAAGAGAGTGAGGTGCAGAAATAGATAAGAGAGGTGCAGAAAGAAGCAAGTGAGGAGCAGAAAGAGGCAAGAGCGATGCAAAAAGAGGCAAGATAAGTTCAGAAAGATGCAAGAGAGGTGCAGAAAGGGGCAAGAGAGGTGCAGAAAGATGCAAAGAGAAGTGCAGAAAGAGGCAGGACAGGTAAAGAAAGAGGCAAGAGAGGTACAGAAAAGGCAAAAGAGGTGTAGAAAAGGCAAGAGAGGTACAGAAAGAAGCAAGAGAGGTGCAGAAACAGGCAAGAGAAGTGCAGACAGAGGCAAGAGAAGTACAGAAAGAAGCAAGAGAAGTGCAGAACGTAGCAAGAGAGGTGCAGAAAAAGCAAGAGAGTACAGAAAGAAGAGAATGAGGTGCAGAAAGAGGCAAGAGAGAAGCAGAAAAAGGCAAGAGAGGTGCAGAAAGAAGCAAGAGAAGTGCAGAAAGAAGCAACAGAGGTACAGAAAGAAGCAAGAGAGGTGCAGAAAGAGGCAAGAGATGTGCAGAAAGAGGCAAAAGAGGTGCCGAAAGAAGCAAGAGAAGTGTAGAAAGAAGCAAGTGAGGTGAAGAAAGAAGTAGAGAAATGCAGAAAGAATCAAGAGAAGTGCAGAAAGAAGCAATAGAGGTGCAGAAAGAGGACGGAATATGAAGAAAGGGGCAATAGAGGTTTAGTAAGAGGCAAGAGAAGTGCAGAAAGAGGCAAGAGAAGTGTAGAAAGAGACAAGAGAAGTGCAGAAAGAAGCAAGAGGGTGCAGAAAGAAGCAAGAGAGGTACAAAAAGGAACACAATAGGTGCAGAAAGAGGAAGAAAGATGCAGAAAGAAGCAAGAAAAATGCGGAGAGAAGCAAGATAAGTGTAGGAAGAGGAAGAAAGCTACAGAAAGAAGCAAGAGAACTGCGGATAGAATTAAGAGAGGTGCAGAAAGAAGGAAGAGAAGTGACGAAAGAGGAAAGAGAGGTACAGAAAGAAGCAAGAAAGGTGGAGAAAGAAGCAAGAGTGGTGAATAAAGAAGCAAGAGAAGTGCAGAAAGAAGCAAGAGAGTTGCAGAAAGAAGCAAGAGAGGCACAGAAAGATGCAAATGAAGTGTAGATAGAGGCAAGAGAAATGCAGAAAGATGCAAAAAAGTGTAGAAAGAGGCGAGAGAAGTGCAGAAACATATAAGAGAGGTACATAAAGAAGAAGAAATGTACAGAAAGAGGCAAGAGATGTACAGAAATAGGCAAGAGAAGTGCTGAAAGAGGCAAGATAAGTAAGGAAAGAAGCAAGATACATTTAGAAAGAAGCAAGAGAGGTAAAAATAGACTCAAGAGAGGTGCAGAAAGAAGCAAGAGAGGTACAAAAAGAGGCAAGAGAAGTGCAAAAAGATGCAAGAGAAGTGCAGAAAGAGGAAGAAAGGTGCAGAAAGAGGCAGAAAGAAGCAAGAGAATTGCAGAAAGAAGCAAGAGAGGTACAGAAAGAAGCAAGAGAGGTGCAGAGAGAAAAGTGTGAGGTGCAGAAAGAGGCAAGAGAGGTGCAGAAAAAAAGGTAAGAGAAGTGCAAAAAGATGCAAGAGAAGTGCAGAAAGAGGAAGAAAGGTGCAGAAAGAGGCAGAAAGAAGCAAGAGAATTGCAGAAAGAAGCAAGAGAGGTACAGAAAGAAGCAAGAGAGGTGCAGAGAGAAAAGTGTGAGGTGCAGAAAGAAGCAAGAGATGTGCAGAAAGAAGCAAGAGAGGTGCAGAAAGAAGCAAGAGGGGTGCAGAAAAGGCAAGGGAAGTGCAGAAAGACGCAAGAGAGGTGCCAAAAGAAGCAAGAGAGGTGAAGAAAGAAGCAAGTGAGTTGCAGAAAGAAGCAAAAGAAGGGCAGAAAGAGGTACGAGAGGTGCAGAAAGAGGCAAGAGAAGTATAGAAAGAGGCAAGAGAAGTGCTGAAAGAAGCAACAGATGTGCAAAAAGAGGAAGAAAAGTACAGAAAGAGGCAAGAGAGGTGCAGAAAGAGGCAAGAGAAGTTCAGAAAGAAGCAAGAGAGGTGCAGAAAGGGGCAGGAGAGGTGCAGAAAGATGCAAAGAGAAGTGCAGAAAGAGGCAGGACAGGTACAGAAAGAGGCAAGAGAACTTCAGAAAGAGGCAAGAGAGGTACAGAAAAGGCAAGAGAGGTACAGAAAAGACAAGAGAGGTGCAGAAAGAAGCAAGAGAGGTACAGAAACATGCAAGAGAAGTGCAGACAGAGGCAAGAGAAGTCCAGAAAGAAGCAAGAGAGGTACAGAAAGAAGCAAGAGAGGTGCAGAAAGAGGAAGAAAGAGGCAGAAAGAAGCAAGAGAATTGCAGAAAGAAGCAAGAGAGATACAGAAAGAAGCAAGAGAGGTGCAGAGAGAAGAGTGTGAGGTGCAAAAAGAGGCAAGAGAGGTGCAGAAAAAAAGGCAAGAGAGGTGCAGAAAGAAGCAAGAGGGGTGCAGAGAGGTGCAGAAAGAAGCAAGAGGGGTGCAGAAAAGGCAAGGGAGGTGCAGAAAGATGCAAGAGAGGTGCCAAAAGAAGTGCAGACAGAGGCAAGAGAAGTACAGAAAGAAGCAAGAGAAGTGCATAAAGAAGCAAGAGAGGTGCAGAAAGAGGAAGAAAGGTGCAGAAAGAGGAAGAAAGAGGCAGAAAGAAGCAAGAGAATTGCAGAAAGAAGCAAGAGAGGTACAGAAACAAGCAAGAGAGGTGCAGAGAGAAGAGTGTGAGGTGCAGAAAGAGGCAAGAGAGGTGCAGAAAAAAAGGCAAGAGATGTGCAGAAAGAAACAAGAGATATGCAGAAAGAAGCAAGAGAGGTGCAGAAATAAGCAAGTGGGGTGCAGAAAAGGCAAGGGAGGTGCAGAAATACGCAAGAGAGGTGCCGAAAGAAGCAAGAGAGGTGAAGAAAGAAGCAAGTGAAGTGCAGAAAGAGGCAAGAGAAGTGCTGAAAGAAGCAACAGATGTGCAGAAAGAGAAAGAAATGTACAGAAGGAGGCAAGAGAGGTGCAGAAACAGGCAAGAGAAGTATAGAAAGAGGCAAGAGAAGTGCTGAAAGAAGCAACAGATGTGCAGAAAGAGAAAGAAATGTACAGAAGGAGGCAAGAGAGGTGCAGAAAGAGGCAAGAGAAATACAGAAAGAGGCAACAAAAGTACAGAAAGAGACGAGAAGTGCAGAAAGAAGCAAAGAGGTACAGAAATAAGCAAGAGAGGTGCAGAAAGAAGCAAGAGAGGTTCAGAAAGAAGAAGAAAGGTACAGAAAAAGGCAAGAGAAGTGCAAAAAGAGGAAGAAAGGTACAGAAAGAAGGAAGAGAAATGCAGAAAGAAGCAAGAGAGGTGCAGAATGAAGGAATAGAAGTAATGAAAATGGCAAGAGAGAAACAGAAAGAGGCACGAGAAGTTAGAAATGAGGCAAGATAGGTATAGAAAGAAGCAAGAGAGGTGCAATAAGAAGCAATATAAGTGCAGAAATAACCAGGAGAGGTGCAGAAAGAGGCAAGATAGGTATAGAAAGAGGCAAGAGAACTGCAGAAAGAGGCAAGAGAGGTACAGAAAGAGGCAAGAGAGGTGCAGAAAGAGGCAAGAGATGTACAGAAAGAGGCAAGAGAAGTGCAAAAAGAGGCAAGAGAAGTGCAGAAAGAGGAAGAAATGGGCAGAAAGAGGAAGAAAGGCACAGAAAGAGTCAAGAGAAGTGCAGAAAGAAGTAAGAGATATGCAGAAAGAAGCAAGAGTTGTGCAGAAAGAAGCAAGAGAGGTACAGAAAGCAGGCCTGGGCGTAGTTCGCGGAGTTTTGCTACGCGGAACTCCGCAAAGTTACAAAAAAACTCTGCAAAGTTCGCGAGTGGCGGAGTGCAGTGCGAACTGCAGTTTGTGCTAGTATTCCTGCCGCCGGGTAGAAGCTCTACCGAGCGGCAGCTCAGGCTCGTGAACTTACTGTTCGCGATTACGAGACTACCGTTCGCGGTCGCGAGCGGGGAAAACCTGCTGCACATCGCAAAGCGGAGTTTTCTGCACTCCGCGAGCTCCGTGGAGTGCGGAGTGCAGAAAACTCTGCAAACTCCGTAAACGGAGTGAAGTTCACCACCCAGGCCTAACAGAAAGAAGCAGAAGAGGTACAGAAACAGACAAGGGAGGTGCAGAAAGAGGCAAAAAAGGTGCAGAAAGAAGCAAGAGAAGTGCAGAACGTAGCAAGAGAGGTGCAGAAAAAGCAAGAGAGGTACAGAAAGAAGAGAATGAGGTGCAGAAAGAGGCAAGAGAGAAGCAGAAAAAGGCAAGAGAGGTGCAGAAAGAAGGACGAGAAGCGCAGAAAGAAGCAACAGAGGTACAGAAAGAAGCAAGAGAGGTGCAGAAACAGGCAAGAGATGTGCAGAAAGAGGCAAGAGAGGTGCCGAAAGAAGCAAGAGAAGTGTAGAAAGAAGCAAGTGAGGTGAAGAAAGAAATAAGAGAAATGCAGAAAGAATCAAGAGAAGTGCAGAAAGAAGCAATAGAGGTGCAGAAAGAGGGACGAAATATGAATAAAGAGGCAATAGAAGTTTAGTAAGAGGCAAGAGAAGTGCAGAAAGAGGCAAGAGAAGTGTAGAAAGAGACAAGAGAAGGGCAGAAAGAAGCAAGAGAGGTGCAGAAAAAAGCAAGAGAGGTACAAAAAGGAACACAAGAGGTGCAGAAAGAGGAAGAAAGATGCAGAAAGAAGCAAGAGAAATGCGGAGAGAAGCAAGATAAGTGTAGGAAGAGGAAGAAAGGTACAGAAAGAAGCAAGAGAATTGTGGATAGAATCAAGAGAGGTGCAGAAAGAAGGAAGAGAAGTGACGAAAGAGGAAAGAGAGGTACAGAAAGAAGCAAGAAAGGTGGAGAAAGAAGCAAGAGTGGTGAATAAAGAAGCAAGAGAAGCGCAGAAATAAGCAACAGAGTTGCAGAAAGAAGCAAGAGAGGTACAGAAAGAAGTAAGAGAGTTGCAGAAAGAAGCAAGAGAGGCACAGAAAGATGCAAATGAAGTGTAGATACAGGCAAGAGAAGTGCAGAAAGATGCAAAGAAGTGAAGAAAGAGGAAGAGAAGTGAAGAAACATATAAGAGAGGTACATAAAGAAGAAGAAATGTACAGAAAGAGGCAAGAGATGTACAGAAATAGGCAAGAGAAGTGCTGAAAGAGGCAAGATAAGTGATGAAAGAAGCAATATACGTGCAGAAAGAAGCAAGAGAGGTAAAAATAGACTCAAGAGAGGTGCAGAAAGAAGCAAGAGAGGTACAAAAAGAGGCAAGAGAAGTGCAAAAAGATGCAAGAGAAGTGCAGAAAGAGGAAGAAAGGTGCAGAAAGAGGCAGAAAGAAGCAAGAGAATTGCAGAAAGAAACAAAAGAAGTACAGAAAGAAGCAAGAGAGGTGCAGAGAGAAGAGTGTGAGGTGCAGAAAGAGGCAAGAGAGGTGCAGAAAAAAAGGCAAGAGAGGTGCAGAAAGAAGCAAGAGATGTGCAGAAAAGGCAAGGGAAGTGCAGAAAGACGCAAGAAAGGTGCCAAAAGAAGCAAGAGTGGTGAAGAAAGAAGCAAGTGAGTTGGAGAAAGAAGCAAAAGAAGGGCAGAAAGAGGTATGAGAGGTGCAGAAAGAGGCAAGAGAAGTATAGAAAGAGGCAAGAGAAGTGCTGAAAGAAGCAACAGATGTGCATAAAGAGGAAGAAATGTACAAAAAGAGGCAAGAGAGGTGCAGAAAGGGGCAAGAGAAGTTCAGAAAGAAGCAAGAGAGGTGCAGAAAGGAGCAGGAGAGGTGCAGAAAGATGCAAAGAGAAGTGCAGAAAGAGGCAGGACAGGTACAGAAAGAGGCAAGAGAGCTGGAGAAAGAGAGGTACAGGAAAGGCAAGAGAGGTACAGAAAAGGCAAGAGAGGTGCAGAAAGAAGGAAGAGAGGTGCAGAAACAGGCAAGAGAAGTGCAGACAGAGGCAAGAGAAGTACAGAAAAAAGCAAGAGAGGTACAGAAAGAAGCAAGAGAGGTGCAGAAAGAGGAAGAAAGAGGCAGAAAGAAGCAAGAGAATTGCAGAAAGAAGCAAGAGAGGTACAGAAAGAAGCAAGAGAGGTGCAGAGAGAAGAGTGTGAGGTGCAGAAAGAGGCAAGAGAGGTGCAGACAAAAAGGCAAGAGTGGTGCAGAAAGAAGCAAGAGGGTGCAGAGAGGTGCAGAAAGAAGCAAGAGGGGTGCAGAAAAGGCAAGGGAGATGCAAAAAGATGCAAGAGAGGTGCCGAAAGAAGTTCAGACAGAGGCAAGAGAAGTACAGAAAGAAGCAAGAGAAGTGCATAAAGAAGCAAGAGAGGTGCAGAAAGAGGAAGAAATGTGCAGAAAGAGGAAGAAAGAGGCAGAAAGAAGCAAGAGAAGTGCAGAAAGAAGCAAGAGAGGTACAGAAAGAAGCAAGAGAGGTGCAGAGAGAAGAGTGTGAGGTGCAGAAAGAGGCAAGAGAGGTGCAGAAAAAAAGCAAGAGAGGTGCAGAAAGAAGCAAGAGATGTGCAGAAAGAAGCAAGAGAGGTGCAGAAAGAAGCAAGAGGGGTGCAGAAAGAAGCAAGAGGGGTGCAGAAAAGGCAAGGGAGGTGCAGAAATACACAAGAGAGGTGCCGAAAGAAGCAAGAGAGGTGAATAAAGAAGCAAGTGAGGTGCAGAAAGAAGCAAAATAAGTGCAGAAAGAGGTACGAGAGGTGCAGAAAGAGACAAGAGAAGTATAGAAAGAGGCAAGAGAAGTGCTGAAAGAAGCAACTGATGTGCAGAAAGAGAAAGAAATGTACAGAAAGAGGCAAGAGAGGTGCAGAAAGAGGCAAGAGAAATACAGAAAGAGGCAAGAAAAGTACAGAAAGAGACGAGAAGTGCAGAAAGAAGCAAAGAGGTACAGAAATAAGCAAGAGAGGTGCAGAAAGAAGCAAAAGAGGTTTAGAAAGAAGAAGAAAGGTACAGAAAAAGGCAGTAGAAGTGCAAAAAGAGGAAGAAAGGTACAGAAAGAAGGAATAGAAATGCAGAAAGAAGCAAGAGAGGTGCAGAATGAATGAATAGAAGTAATGAAAATGGCAAGAGAGGTACAGAAAGAGGCAAGAGAGTTGAGAAAAGAGGCAAGATAGGTATAGAAAGAAGCAAGAGAGGTGCAGAAAGAGGCAAGATAGGTATAGAAAGAGGCAAGAGAACTGCAGAAAGAGGCAAGAGAGGTACAGAAAGAGGCAAGAGAGGTTCAGAAAGAGGCAAGAGAGGTACAGAAAGAGGCAAGAGAAGTGCAAAAAGAGGCAAGAGAAGTGCAGAAAGAGGAAGAAATGGGTAGAAAGAGGAAGAAAGGCGCAGAAAGAGTCAAGAGAAGTGCAGAAAGAAGCGATCGCAAGCGGGGGAAAAACCCTGCTGCACATTGTGAAGAAGAGTTTTCTGCACTCCGCGAGCTCCGCGGAGTGCGGAGTGCAGAAAACTCTGCAAACTCCGCAAACGGAGTGAAGTTCACCACCCAGGCCTAACAGAAACAAGCATAAGAGGTGCAGAAACAGGCAAGGGAGGTGCAGAAAGAGGCAAAAAAGGTGCGGAAAGAAGCAAGAGATGTGAAGAAAGAAGCAAGTGAGGTGCAGAAAGAAGCAAAAGAAATTCAGAAAGAGGCACAAGAGGTACAGAAAGAGGCAAGAGAAGTGTAGAAAGAGGCAAGAGACGTGCAGAAAGAAGCAAAAGATGTGCAGAAAGAGGAAAAAAATGCAGAAAGACGCAAGAGAGGTGTAGAGAGAGGAAAGAGAAATGCAGAAAGAGGCAAGGAAAATACAGAAAGAGACAAGAGAAGGACAGAAAGAAGCAATAGAGGTGCTGAAATAAGCAAGAGAGGTGCCGAAAGAAGCAAGAAAGGTGCAGAAAGAGAAAAAACCTGCAGAAAGAGGCAGGAGAAGTACAAAAAGAGGAAGAAAGATACAGAAAGAAGCAAGAGAAATGCAGAAAGATGCAAGAAATGTGCAGAATGAGGAAGAAAGGTGCAGAAAGAAGCAAGATAACTGTGGAAAGAAGCAAGAGATGTGCAGAAAGAAGGAAGAGAAGTGATGAAAGAGGCAAGATAGGTGCAGAATGAAGCAAGAGAGGTGGAGAATGAAGCAAGGGAGGTGAAGAAAAGAGGAAAGTGAGGTGAGGAAATAAGCAAGAGAGGTGGGGAAAGAAGCAAGAGAGGTGCAGAAACAATGAAGAGAGGTACAGAAAGAAGAAAGAGAAGTGCAGAAAGAGGCAAGAGAAGTGCAGAAAGAGGCAAAAGCAGTGCAGAAGGAAGCAAGAGAAGTGCAGAAAGATTCAAGAGAAGTGCATAAATAGAACGAAATGTGCAGAAAGAGGCAATAGAGGTGCAGAAAGAAGCAAGATAAGTGCAGAAAGAGGCAAGAAAAGTACAGAAAGAAGAAAGAGAGGTACAGAAAGAGGCAAGAGGGATGCAGAAAGAAGCAAGTGAGGTGCAGAAAGAAGCAAAAGAGGTGCAGAAAGAGGCACGAGAGGTGCAGAAAGAGGCAATAAAAGTATAGAAAGAGGCAAGAGAAGTGCAGAACGAAGCAAAAGATATGCAGAAAGAGGAAACAATGTGCAGAAAGAGGCAAGAGAAATACAGAAAAAGGCAAGAAAAGTGCAGAAAGAGACAAGAGAGGTGCAGAAAGAAGAAAGAGAGGTACAGAAATAAGCAAGAGAGGTGCAGAAAGAAGCAAGAGAAGTTCAAAAAGAAGAAGAAAGGTACAGAAAGAGGCAGGAGAAGTGCAAAAAGAAGAAGAAAAGTACAGAAAGAAGGAAGAGAAATGCAGAAAAAAGCAAGAGAGGTACAGAATGAAGGAATAGAAGTAATAAAAATGGCAAGAGAGCTACAGAAAGAGGCAAGAGAAGTGAGAAAAGAGGCAAGATAGGTGCAGAAAGAAGCAAGAGAAGTACAATAAGAAGCAAGAGAAGTGCAGAAATCAGCAGGAGGGGCGCAGAAAGAGGCAAGAGAGGTAAAGAAAGAGGCAAAAGAACTGCAGAAAGAGGCAAGAGAGGTACAGAAAGAGGAAAAAGAGGTGCAGAAAGAAGCAAGAGAGGTAAATAAAGAGGCAAGAGAAGTGCAAAAAGAGGCAAGAGCAGTGCACATAGATGACAAAATGTGCAGAAAGAGGAAGAAAGGCACAGAAAGAAGCAAGAGAAGTGCAGAAAGAAGCAGCAGAAGTGCAGAAAGAAGCAAGAGAGGTGGATAAGGAAGAGAGTGTGGTACAGAAACAGGCACGAGCATTCCAGAAAAAAGGCAAGAGAGGTGCAAAAAGAAGCAAGAGAAGTGCAGAAAGAAGCAGGAGATGTGCAGAAAGAAGCAAGAGAGGTACAGAAAGAAGCAGAAGAGGTGCAGCAACACACAAGGGAGGTGCAGAAAGAGGCAAGAAAGGTGCAGAAAGAAGCAGGAGAGGTTAAGAAAGAAGCAAGTGAGGTGCAGAAAGAAGCGAAAGAAGTGCAGAAAGAGGCACAAGAGGTACAGAAAGAGGCAAGAGAAGTGTAGAAAGAGGCAAAAGAAGTGCATAAAGAAGCAAAAGATGCTCAGAAAGAGGGAAAAAAGTGCAGAAAGAGGAAAGAGATGTGCAGAAAGAGGCAAGAGAAATGCAGAAAGAGGCAAGAAAAGTACAGAAAGAGACAAGAGAATTGCAGAAAGAAGGAAGAGAGGTGCTGAAATAAGCAAGAAAGGTACAGAAAGAAGCAAGAGACGTGCAGAAAGAAGATAAACCTGCAGAAGGAGGCAGGAGAAGTGCAAAAACAGGAAGAAAGATACGGAAAGAAGCAAGAGAAATGCAGAAAGATGCAAGAAATGTACAGAATGAGGAAGAAAGGTACAGAAAGAAGCAAGACAACTGTGGAAAGAAGCAAGAGAGGTGCAGAAAAAAGCAAGGGAGGTGAAGAAAGAAGCAAGAGATATGCAGAAAGAACTAACAGACGTGCAGAAAGAGGAAGAAAGGTGCAGGAAGAGAGGTGCAGAAAGAAGCAACAGAGATGCAGAAAGAAGAGAGTGAGGTATAGAAAAGAAGCAAGTGAGGTGCAGAAATAAGCCAGAGAGGTACAGAAAGAAGCAAGAGAGGTGCAGAAACAATAAAGAGAGGTACAGAAAGAAGCAAGAGAAGTGCAGAAAGAGGCAAGAGAAGTGCAGAAAGAGGTAAAAGAAGTGAAGAAGGAAGCAAAAGAAGTGCAGAAAGAATCAAGAGAGGTGCATAAATAGAAAGAAATGTGCAGAAAGAGGCAATAGAGGTGCAGAAAGAAGCAAGATAAGTGCAGAAAGAGGAAAGAAAAGTACAGAAAGAAGAAAGAGAGGTACAGAAAGAGGCAAGAGGGATGCAGAAAGAAGCAGGAGAGGTGCAGAAAGAGGCAAGAGAGGTAAAGAAATAGGCAAGAGAGGTGCAGGAAGTGGCAACATCAGTGCAGAAAGAGGCAATAGAGGTGTAGAAAGGAGAAAGAGAGGTACAGAAACAAGAGAGTGAGATGCAGAAAGACGCTGGATAGGCACAGAAAGAGGCAGGAAAACTGCAGAAAGAGGCAAGAGAGGTATAGAAATAGACAAGGGAGGTGCAGGAAGTGGCAAAATAATTGCTGAAAGAGGGAAGAGAGGTGCAGGAAGATGCAAGAGAGGTACAGAAAGAAGAGAGTGAAGTACAGAAAGAGGCAAGAGAAGTACAGAAAGAGGTAAGAGAGGTGTAGAACATGGCAAGAAAAGTGCAGAAAGAGGCAAGAGAGGTGCAGAAAGAAGCAAGAGAGGTACAGAAAGAAGAGAGTGAAGTGCAGAAAGATGCAAGAGAGGTGCAGAAAGAAGCAAGAGAGGTGCATAAAGAAGCAAGAGAAGTACAGAAAGAAGCAAGACAGGTAGAGAAAGAAGCAAGAGAGGTGAAGAAAGAAGCAAAAGATGTGCAGAAAGAAGGAACAGATGTGCAGAAAGAAGAAGAGAGGTACAGGAAGAGAGGTGCAGAAAGAGGCAAGAGAGGTGTATAAAGAGGCAAGAGAGGTACAGAATGAAGAAAGTAACATGCAGACCTTAGAGAGTGAGGAGCAGAAAAGAGGCAAGTGAGGTGCAGAAATAAGCCAGAGTGGTGCAGAAAGAAGCAAGAGTGGTGCAGACAGAATCAAAAGAGGTACAGAAAGATGCAAGAGCAGTGCAGAAAGAGTCAGGAGAAGTGCAGAAAGAGGCAAAAGAAGTGCAAAAAGGAAGCAATAGAGGTGTAGAAAGAATCAAGAGAGGTGCATAAATAGAAAGAAATGTGCAGAAAGAGGCAAGAGAGGTGCAGAAAGAGGCAAGAAAGGTGCCAAAAGAAGCAAGAGATGTGAAAAAAGAAGGAAGTGAGGTGCAGAAAGAAGCAAAAGAAGTATAGAAAGAGGCACAAGCGGTAGAGAAAGAGGCAAGAGATGTGTAGAAAGAGGCTAGAGAAGTGCAGAAAGAAGCAATAGATATGCAGAAAGAGGAAGAAATGTGCAGAAAGAGTCAAGAGAGGTGCAGAAAGAGGCAAGAGAAATGCAGAAAGAGGCAAGAAAAGTACAGAAAGAGACAAGAGAAGTGCAGAAAGAAGCAAGAGAGGTGCTGAAATAAGCAAGAGAGGTGCAGAAAGAAGCAAGAGAGGTGCAGAAAGAGAAGAAACCTGCAGAAAGAGGCAGTAGAAGTACAAAAAGAGGAAGAAAGATACAGAAAGAAGCAAGAGAAAAGCAGAAAGATGCAAGAAATATGCAGAATGAGGAAGAAAGGTGCAGAAAGAAGCAAGAGAACTGTGGAAAGAAGCAAGAGAGGTGCAGAAAGAAGGAAGAGAAGTGATGAAAGAGGCAAGATAGGTGCAGAAAGAAGCAAGAGAGGTGGAGAAAAGCAAGGGAGGTCAAGAAAGAAGCAAGCGATATGCAGATAGAACTAACAGTCTTGCATAAAGAGGAAGAGAGGTGTAGAAAGATAGGTGCCGAAAGAAGCAAGAGAGATGGAGAAAGAGAGTGAGGTGCAGAAAAGAGGCAAGTGAGGTGCAGAAATAAGCCTGAGAGGTGCAGAAAGAAGCAAGATAGGTGCAGAAACAATAAAGAGAGGTACAGAAAGAGGTAAGAGGAATGCAGAAAGAAGCACGATAGGTGCAGAAAGAGGCAAGAGAGGTACAGAAAGAGGCAAGAGAGGTGCAGGAAGTGGCAAGAGAAGTATAGAAAGATGCAAGAGAGGTGCAGAAAGAAGAAAGAGAGGTACAGAAAGAAGAGAGTGAGGTGCAGAAAGAGGCAGGACAGGTAGAGAAAGAGGTGAGAAAACTGCAGAAAGAGGCAAGAGAGGTACAGAAAGAGACAAGAGAGGTGCAGGAAGTGGCAAGAGAAGTGCTGAAAGAGGCAAGAGAGGTGCAGGAAGAAGCAAGATAGGTACAGAAAGAAGAGAGTGAAGTGCAGAAAGAGGAGAGAGAGGTACAGAAAGAGGCAAGAGAGGTGCAGAACATGGCAAGAGAAGTGCAGAAAGTGGCAAGAGAGGTGCAGAAAGAAGCAAGAGAGGTGACGAACGAAGCAAGTGAGATGCAGAAAGAAGCACAAGAAGTGTAGAAAGAGGCATAAGAGGTAGAGAAAGAGGCAAGAGATGTGTAGAAAGAGGCTAGAGAAGTGCAGAAAGAAGCAATAGATATGCAGAAAGAGGAAGAAATGTGCAGAAAGAGGCTAGAAAGGTGCAGAAAGAAGCAAGAGAGGTTAAGAAAGAAGCAAGTGAGGTGCAGAAAGAAGCGAAAGAAGTGCAGAAAGAGGCACAAGAGGTACAGAAAGAGGCAAGAGAAGTGCATAAAGAAGCAAAAGATGTCCAGAAAGAGGAAAAAAAGTGCAGAAAGAGGAAAGAGATGTGCAGAAAGAGGCAAGAGAAATGCAGAAAGAGGCAAGAAAAGTACAGAAAGAGACAAGAGAATTGCAGAAAGAAGCAAGAGAGGTGCTGAAATAAGCAAGAGAGGTGCAGAAAGAAGCAAGAGACGTGCAGAAAGAAGATAAACCTGCAGAAGGAGGCAGGAGAAGTGCAAAAAGAGGAAGAAAGATACAGAAAGAAGCAAGAGAAATACAGAAAGATGCAAGAAATGTGCAGAATGAGGAAGAAACGTACAGAAAGAAGCAAGACAACTGTGGAAAGAAGCAAGAGAGGTGCAGAAAGAAGGAAGAGAAGTGAAGAAAGAGGCAAGATCGATGGAGAAAGAAGCAAGAGAGGTGGAGAAAAAAGCAAGGGAGGTGAAGAAAGAAGCAAGAGATATGCAGAAAGAACTAACAAACGTGCAGAAAGAGGAAGAGAGGTGCAGGAAGAGAGGTGCAGAAAGAGAGGTGCAGAAAGAAGCAAGAGAGATGCAGAAAGAAGAGAGTGAGGTATAGAAAAGAGGCAAGTGAGGTGCAGAAAGAAGCCAGAGAGGTACAGAAAGAAGCAAGAGAGGTGCAGAAACAATAAAGAGAGGTACAGAAAGAAGCAAGAGAAGTGCAGAAAGAGGCAAGAGAAGTGCAGAAAGAGGTAAAAGAAGTGAAGAAGGAAGCAAAAGAAGTGCAGAAAGAATCAAGAGAGGTGCATAAATAGAAAGAAATGTGCAGAAAGAGGCAATAGAGGTGCAGAAAGAAGCAAGATAAGTGCAGAAAGAGGAAAGAAAAGTACAGAAAGAAGAAAGAGAGGTACAGAAAGAGGCAAGAGGGATGCAGAAAGAAGCAGGAGAGGTGCAGAAAGAGGCAAGAGAGGTAAAGAAATAGGCAAGAGAGGTGCAGGAAGTGGCAAGATAAGTGCAGAAAGAGGCAATAGAGGTGTAGAAAGGAACAAGAGAGGTACAGAAACAAGAGAGTGAGATGCAGAAAGAGGCTGGATAGGCACAGAAAGAGGCAGGAAAACTGCAGAAAGAGGCAAGAGAGGTACAGATAGAGACAAGGGAGGTGCAGGAAGTGGCAAGAGAAGTGCTGAAAGAGGGAAGAGAGGTGCAGGAAGACGCAAGAGAGGTACAGAAAGAAGAGAGTGAAGTACATAAAGAGGCAGGAGAGGTACAGAAAGAGGTAAGAGAGGTGTAGAACTTGGCAAGAAAAGTGCAGAAAGAGGCAAGAGAGGTGCAGAAAGAAGCAAGAGAGGTACAGAAAGAAGAGAGTGAAGTGCAGAAAGATGCAAGAGAGGTGCAGAAAGAAGCAAGAGAGGTGCATAAAGAAGCAAGAGAAGTACAGAAAGAAGCAAGACAGGTAGAGGAAGAAGCAAGAGAGGTGAAGAAAGAAGCAAAAGATGTGCAGAAAGAAGGAACAGATGTGCAGAAAGAAGAAGAGAGGTACAGGAAGAGAGGTGCAGAAAGAGGCAAGAGAGGTGTATAAAGAGGCAAGAGAGGTACAGAATGAAGAAAGTAACATGCAGACCTTAGAGAGTGAGGAGCAGAAAAGAGGCAAGTGAGGTGCAGAAATAAGCCAGAGTGGTGCAGAAAGAAGCAAGAGTGGTGCAGAAAGAATCAAAAGAGGTACAGAAAGATGCAAGAGCAGTGCAGAAAGAGTCAGGAGAAGTGCAGAAGGAGGCAAAAGAAGTGCAAAAGGAAGCAATAGAGGTGTAAAGGAATCAAGAGAGGTGCATAAATAGAAAGAAATGTGCAGAAAGAGGCAAGAGAGGTGCAGAAAGAGGCAAGAAAGGTGCCAAAAGAAGCAAGAGATGTGAAAAAAGAAGGAAGTGAGGTGCAGAAAGAAGTATAGAAAGAGGCACAAGAGGTTGAGAAAGAGGCAAGAGATGTGTAGAAAGAGGCTAGAGAAGTGCAGAAAGAGGCAATAGATGTGCATAAAGAGGCAAGAAATGTGTAGAAAGAGGCTAGAGAAGTGCAGAAAGAGGCAAGAGAAATGCAGAAAAAGGTAAGAAAAGTACAGAAAGAGACAAGAGAAGTGCAGAAAGAAGCAAGAGAGGTGCTGAAATAAGCAAGAGAGGTGCAGAAAGAAGCTAGAGAGGTGCAGAAAGAGAAGAAACCTGCAGAAAGAGGCAGTAGAAGTACAAAAAGAGGAAGAAAGATACAGAAAGAAGCAAGAGAAAAGCAGAAAGATGCAAGAAATGTGCAGAATGAGGAAGAAAGGTGCAGAAAGAAGCAAGAGAACTGTGGAAAGAAGCAAGAGAGGTGCAGAAAGAAGGAAGAGAAGTGATGAAAGAGGCAAGATAGGTGCAGAAAGAAGCAAGAGAGGTGGAGAAAAGCAAGGGAGGTGAAGAAAGAAGCAAGCGATATGCAGATAGAACTAACAGTCTTGCATAAAGAGGAAGAGAGGTGTAGAAAGATAGGTGCCGAAAGAAGCAAGAGAGATGGAGAAAGAGAGTGAAGTGCAGAAAAGAGGCAAGTGAGGTGCAGAAATAAGCCTGAGAGGTGCAGAAAGAAGCAAGATAGGTGCAGAAACAATAAAGAGAGGTACAGAAAGAGGTAAGAGGAATGCAGAAAGAAGCACGATAGGTGCAGAAAGAGGCAAGAGAGGTACAGAAAGAGGCAAGAGAGGTGCAGGAAGTGGCAAGAGAAGTATAGAAAGATGCAAGAGAGGTGCAGAAAGAAGAAAGAGAGGTACAGAAAGAAGAGAGTGAGGTGCAGAAAGAGGCAGGACAGGTAGAGAAAGAGGTGAGAAAACTGCAGAAAGAGGCAAGAGAGGTACAGAAAGAGACAAGAGAGGTGCAGGAAGTGGCAAGAGAAGTGCTGAAAGAGGCAAGAGAGGTGCAGGAAGAAGCAAGATAGGTACAGAAAGAAGAGAGTGAAGTGCAGAAAGAGGAGAGAGAGGTACAGAAAGAGGCAAGAGAGGTGCAGAACATGGCAAGAGAAGTGCAGAAAGTGGCAAGAGAGGTGCAGAAAGAAGCAAGAGAGGTGACGAACGAAGCAAGTGAGATGCAGAAAGAAGCACAAGAAGTGTAGAAAGAGGCATAAGAGGTAGAGAAAGAGGCAAGAGATGTGTAGAAAGAGGCTAGAGAAGTGCAGAAAGAAGCAATAGATGTGCAGAAAGAGGAAGAAATGTGCAGAAAGAGGCAAGAAAGGTGCAGAAAGAAGCAAGAGAGGTTAAGAAAGAAGCAAGTGAGGTGCAGAAAGAAGCGAAAGAAGTGCAGAAAGAGGCACAAGAGGTACAGAAAGAGGCAAGAGAAGTGCATAAAGAAGCAAAAGATGTCCAGAAAGAGGAAAAAAGTGCAGAAAGAGGAAAGAGATGTGCAGAAAGAGGCAAGAGAAATGCAGAAAGAGGCAAGAAAAGTACAGAAAGAGACAAGAGAATTGCAGAAAGAAGCAAGAGAGGTGCTGAAATAAGCAAGAGAGGTGCAGAAAGAAGCAAGAGACGTGCAGAAAGAAGATAAACCTGCAGAAGGAGGCAGGAGAAGTGCAAAAAGAGGAAGAAAGATACAGAAAGAAGCAAGAGAAATACAGAAAGATGCAAGAAATGTGCAGAATGAGGAAGAAACGTACAGAAAGAAGCAAGACAACTGTGGAAAGAAGCAAGAGAGGTGCAGAAAGAAGGAAGAGAAGTGAAGAAAGAGGCAAGATCGATGGAGAAAGAAGCAAGAGAGGTGGAGAAAAAAGCAAGGGAGGTGAAGAAAGAAGCAAGAGATATGCAGAAAGAACTAACAAACGTGCAGAAAGAGGAAGAGAGGTGCAGGAAGAGAGGTGCAGAAAGAGAGGTGCAGAAAGAAGCAAGAGAGATGCAGAAAGAAGAGAGTGAGGTATAGAAAAGAGGCAAGTGAGGTGCAGAAAGAAGCCAGAGAGGTACAGAAAGAAGCAAGAGAGGTGCAGAAACAATAAAGAGAGGTACAGAAAGAAGCAAGAGAAGTGCAGAAAGAGGCAAGAGAAGTGCAGAAAGAGGTAAAAGAAGTGAAGAAGGAAGCAAAAGAAGTGCAGAAAGAATCAAGAGAGGTGCATAAATAGAAAGAAATGTGCAGAAAGAGGCAATAGAGGTGCAGAAAGAAGCAAGATAAGTGCAGAAAGAGGAAAGAAAAGTACAGAAAGAAGAAAGAGAGGTACAGAAAGAGGCAAGAGGGATGCAGAAAGAAGCAGGAGAGGTGCAGAAAGAGGCAAGAGAGGTAAAGAAATAGGCAAGAGAGGTGCAGGAAGTGGCAAGATAAGTGCAGAAAGAGGCAATAGAGGTGTAGAAAGGAACAAGAGAGGTACAGAAACAAGAGAGTGAGATGCAGAAAGAGGCTGGATAGGCACAGAAAGAGGCAGGAAAACTGCAGAAAGAGGCAAGAGAGGTACAGTTAGAGACAAGGGAGGTGCAGGAAGTGGCAAGAGAAGTGCTGAAAGAGGGAAGAGAGGTGCAGGAAGACGCAAGAGAGGTACAGAAAGAAGAGAGTGAAGTACATAAAGAGGCAGGAGAGGTACAGAAAGAGGTAAGAGAGGTGTAGAACTTGGCAAGAAAAGTGCAGAAAGAGGCAAGAGAGGTGCAGAAAGAAGCAAGAGAGGTACAGAAAGAAGAGAGTGAAGTGCAGAAAGATGCAAGAGAGGTGCAGAAAGAAGCAAGAGAGGTGCATAAAGAAGCAAGAGAAGTACAGAAAGAAGCAAGACAGGTAGATAAAGAAGCAAGAGAGGTGAAGAAAGAAGCAAAAGATGTGCAGAAAGAAGGAACAGATGTGCAGAAAGAAGAAGAGAGGTACAGGAAGAGAGGTGCAGAAAGAGGCAAGAGAGGTGTATAAAGAGGCAAGAGAGGTACAGAATGAAGAAAGTAACATGCAGACCTTAGAGAGTGAGGAGCAGAAAAGAGGCAAGTGAGGTGCAGAAATAAGCCAGAGTGGTGCAGAAAGAATCAAAAGAGGTACAGAAAGATGCAAGAGCAGTGCAGAAAGAGTCAGGAGAAGTGCAGAAGGAGGCAAAAGAACTGCAAAAGGAAGCAATAGAGGTGTAGAAAGAATCAAGAGAGGTGCATAAATAGAAAGAAATGTGCAGAAAGAGGCAAGAGAGGTGCAGAAAGAGGCAAGAAAGGTGCCAAAAGAAGCAAGAGATGTGAAAAAAGAAGGAAGTGAGGTGCAGAAAGAAGCAAAAGAAGTATAGAAAGAGGCACAAGAGGTTGAGAAAGAGGCAAGAGATGTGTAGAAAGAGGCTAGAGAAGTGCAGAAAGAAGCAATAGATGTGCAGAAAGAGGAAGAAATGTGCAGAAAGAGGCAAGAGAGGTGCAGAAAGAGGCAAGAGAAATGCAGAAAAAGGTAAGAAAAGTACAGAAAGAGACAAGAGAAGTGCAGAAAGAAGCAAGAGAGGTGCTGAAATAAGCAAGAGAGGTGCCGAAAGAAGCTAGAGAGGTGCAGAAAGAGAAGAAACCTGCAGAAAGAGGCAGTAGAAGTACAAAAAGAGGAAGAAAGATACAGAAAGAAGCAAGAGAAAAGCAGAAAGATGCAAGAAATGTGCAGAATGAGGAAGAAAGGTGCAGAAAGAAGCAAGAGAACTGTGGAAAGAAGCAAGAGAGGTGCAGAAAGAAGGAAGAGAAGTGATGAAAGAGGCAAGATAGGTGCAGAAAGAAGCAAGAGAGGTGGAGAAAAGCAAGGGAGGTGAAGAAAGAAGCAAGCGATATGCAGATAGAACTAACAGTCTTGCATAAAGAGGAAGAGAGGTGTAGAAAGATAGGTGCCGAAAGAAGCAAGAGAGATGGAGAAAGAGAGTGAAGTGCAGAAAAGAGGCAAGTGAGGTGCAGAAATAAGCCTGAGAGGTGCAGAAAGAAGCAAGATAGGTGCAGAAACAATAAAGAGAGGTACAGAAAGAGGTAAGAGGAATGCAGAAAGAAGCACGATAGGTGCAGAAAGAGGCAAGAGAGGTACAGAAAGAGGCAAGAGAGGTGCAGGAAGTGGCAAGAGAAGTATAGAAAGATGCAAGAGAGGTGCAGAAAGAAGAAAGAGAGGTACAGAAAGAAGAGAGTGAGGTGCAGAAAGAGGCAGGACAGGTAGAGAAAGAGGTGAGAAAACTGCAGAAAGAGGCAAGAGAGGTACAGAAAGAGACAAGAGAGGTGCAGGAAGTGGCAAGAGAAGTGCTGAAAGAGGCAAGAGAGGTGCAGGAAGAAGCAAGATAGGTACAGAAAGAAGAGAGTGAAGTGCAGAAAGAGGAGAGAGAGGTACAGAAAGTGGCAAGAGAGGTGCAGAACATGGCAAGAGAAGTGCAGAAAGTGGCAAGAGAGGTGCAGAAAGAAGCAAGAGAGGTGACGAACAAAGCTAGTGAGATGCAGAAAGAAGCACAAGAAGTGTAGAAAGAGGCATAAGAGGTAGAGAAAGAGCCAAGAGATGTGTAGAAAGAGGCTAGAGAAGTGCAGAAAGAAGCAATAGATGTGCAGAAAGAGGAAGAAATGTGCAGAAAGAGGCAAGAAAGGTGCAGAAAGAAGCAAGAGAGGTTAAGAAAGAAGCAAGTGAGGTGCAGAAAGAAGCAAAAGAAGTGCAGAAAGAGGCACAAGAGGTACAGAAAGAGGCAAGAGAAGTGCATAAAGAAGCAAAAGATGTCCAGAAAGAGGAAAAAAGTGCAGAAAGAGGAAAGAGATGTGCAGAAAGAGGCAAGAGAAATGCAGAAAGAGGCAAGAAAAGTACAGAAAGAGACAAGAGAATTGCAGAAAGAAGCAAGAGAGGTGCTGAAATAAGCAAGAGAGGTGCAGAAAGAAGCAAGAGACGTGCAGAAAGAAGATAAACCTGCAGAAGGAGGCAGGAGAAGTGCAAAAAGAGGAAGAAAGATACGGAAAGAAGCAAGAGAAATACAGAAAGATGCAAGAAATGTGCAGAATGAGGAAGAAACGTACAGAAAGAAGCAAGACAACTGTGGAAAGAGGCAAGAGAGGTGCAGAAAGAAGGAAGAGAAGTGAAGTGAAGAAAGAGGCAAGATCGATGGAGAAAGTAGCAAGAGAGGTGGAGAAAAAAGCAAGGGAGGTGAAGAAAGAAGCAAGAGATATGCAGAAAGAACTAACAAACGTGCAGAAAGAGGAAGAGAGGTGCAGGAAGAGAGGTGCAGAAAGAGAGGTGCAGAAAGAAGCAAGAGAGATGCAGAAAGAAGAGAGTGAGGTATAGAAAAGAGGCAAGTGAGGTGCAGAAATAAGCCAGAGAGGTACAGAAAGAAGCAAGAGAGGTGCAGAAACAATAAAGAGAGGTACAGAAAGAAGCAAGAGAAGTGCAGAAAGAGGCAAGAGAAGTGCAGAAAGAGGTAAAAGAAGTGAAGAAGGAAGCAAAAGACGTGCAGAAAGAATCAAGAGAGGTGCATAAATAGAAAGAAATGTGCAGAAAGAGGCAATAGAGGTGCAGAAAGAAGCAAGATAAGTGCAGAAAGAGGAAGGAAAAGTACAGAAAGAAGAAAGAGAGGTACAGAAAGAGGCAAGAGGGATGCAGAAAGAAGCAGGAGAGGTGCAGAAAGAGGCAAGAGAGGTAAAGAAATAGGCAAGAGAGGTGCAGGAAGTGGCAAGATAAGTGCAGAAAGAGGCAATAGAGGTGTAGAAAGGAACAAGAGAGGTACAGAAACAAGAGAGTGAGATGCAGAAAGAGGCTGGATAGGCACAGAAAGAGGCAGTAAAACTGCAGAAAGAGGCAAGAGAGGTACAGATAGAGACAAGGGAGGTGCAGGAAGTGGCAAGAGAAGTGCTGAAAGAGGGAAGAGAGGTGCAGGAAGACGCAAGAGAGGTACAGAAAGAAGAGAGTGAAGTACATAAAGAGGCAGGAGAGGTACAGAAAGAGGTAAGAGAGGTGTAGAACGTGGCAAGAAAAGTGCAGAAAGAGGCAAGAGAGATGCAGAAAGAAGCAAGAGAGGTACAGAAAGAAGAGAGTGAAGTGCAGAAAGATGCAAGAGAGGTGCAGAAAGAAGCAAGAGAGGTGCATAAAGAAGCAAGAGAAGTACAGAAAGAAGCAAGACAGGTAGAGAAAGAAGCAAAAGATGTACAGAAAGAAGGAACAGATGTGCAGAAAGAAGAAGAGAGGTACAGGAAGAGAGGTGCAGAAAGAGGCAAGAGAGGTGTATAAAGAGGCAAGAGAGGTACAGAATGAAGAAAGTAACATGCAGACCTTAGAGAGTGAGGAGCAGAAAAGAGGCAAGTGAGGTGCAGAAATAAGCCAGAGTGGTGCAGAAAGAAGCAAGAGTGGTGCAGAAAGAATCAAAAGAGGTACAGAAAGATGCAAGAGCAGTGCAGAAAGAGTCAGGAGAAGTGCAGAAAGAGGCAAAAGAAGTGCAAAAGGAAGCAATAGAGGTGTAGAAAGAATCAAGAGAGGTGCATAAATAGAAAGAAATGTGCAGAAAGAGGCAAGAGAGGTGCAGAAAGAGGCAAGAAAGGTGCCAAAAGAAGCAAGAGATGTGAAAAAAGAAGGAAGTGAGGTGCAGAAAGAAGCAAAGAAGTATAGAAAGAGGCACAAGAGGTTGAGAAAGAGGCAAGAGATGTGTAGAAAGAGGCTAGAGAAGTGCAGAAAGAAGCAATAGATGTGCAGAAAGAGGAAGAAATGTGCAGAAAGAGGCAAGAGAGGTGCAGAAAGAGGCAAGAGAAATGCAGAAAAAGGCAAGAAAAGTACAGAAAGAGACAAGAGAAGTGCAGAAAGAAGCAAGAGAGGTGCTGAAATAAGCAAGAGAGGTGCCGAAAGAAGCTAGAGAGGTGCAGAAAGAGAAGAAACCTGCAGAAAGAGGCAGTAGAAGTACAAAAAGAGGAAGAAAGATACAGAAAGAAGCAAGAGAAAAGCAGAAAGATGCAAGAAATGTGCAGAATGAGGAAGAAAGGTGCAGAAAGAAGCAAGAGAACTGTGGAAAGAAGCAAGAGAGGTGCAGAAAGAAGGAAGAGAAGTGATGAAAGAGGCAAGATAGGTGCAGAAAGAAGCAAGAGAGGTAGAGAAAAGCAAGGGAGGTGAAGAAAGAAGCAAGCGATATGCAGATAGAACTAACAGTCTTGCATAAAGAGGAAGAGAGGTGTAGAAAGATAGGTGCCGAAAGAAGCAAGAGAGATGGAGAAAGAGAGTGAGGTGCAGAAAAGAGGCAAGTGAGGTGCAGAAATAAGCCTGAGAGGTGCAGAAAGAAGCAAGATAGGTGCAGAAACAATAAAGAGAGGTACAGAAAGAGGTAAGAGGAATGCAGAAAGAAGCACGATAGGTGCAGAAAGAGGCAAGAGAGGTACAGAAAGAGGCAAGAGAGGTGCAGGAAGTGGCAAGAGAAGTATAGAAAGATGCAAGAGAGGTGCAGAAAGAAGAAAGAGAGGTACAGAAAGAAGAGAGTGAGGTGCAGAAAGAGGCAGGACAGGTAGAGAAAGAGGTGAGAAAACTGCAGAAAGAGGCAAGAGAGGTACAGAAAGAGACAAGAGAGGTGCAGGAAGTGGCAAGAGAAGTGCTGAAAGAGGCAAGAGAGGTGCAGGAAGAAGCAAGATAGGTACAGAAAGAAGAGAGTGAAGTGCAGAAAGAGGAGAGAGAGGTACAGAAAGAGGCAAGAGAGGTGCAGAACATGGCAAGAGAAGTGCAGAAAGTGGCAAGAGAGGTGCAGAAAGAAGCAAGAGAGGTGACGAACGAAGCAAGTGAGATGCAGAAAGAAGCACAAGAAGTGTAGAAAGAGGCATAAGAGGTAGAGAAAGAGGCAAGAGATGTGTAGAAAGAGGCTAGAGAAGTGCAGAAAGAAGCAAGAGATGTGCAGAAAGAGGCAAGAAATGTGCAGAAAGAGGCAAGAAAGGTGCAGAAAGAAGCAAGAGAGGTTAAGAAAGAAGCAAGTGAGGTGCAGAAAGAAGCAAAAGAAGTGCAGAAAGAGGCACAAGAGGTACAGAAAGAGGCAAGAGAAGTGCATAAAGAAGCAAAAGATGTCCAGAAAGAGGAAAGAAGTGCAGAAAGAGGAAAGAGATGTGCAGAAAGAGGCAAGAGAAATGCAGAAAGAGGCAAGAAAAGTACAGAAAGAGACAAGAGAATTGCAGAAAGAAGCAAGAGAGGTGCTGAAATAAGCAAGAGAGGTGCAGAAAGAAGCAAGAGACGTGCAGAAAGAAGATAAACCTGCAGAAGGAGGCAGGAGAAGTGCAAAAAGAGGAAGAAAGATACAGAAAGAAGCAAGAGAAATACAGAAAGATGCAAGAAATGTGCAGAATGAGGAAGAAACGTACAGAAAGAAGCAAGACAACTGCAGAAAGAAGCAAGAGAGGTGCAGAAAGAAGGAAGAGAAGTGCAAGAAAGAGGCAAGATCGATGGAGAAAGAAGCAAGAGAGGTGGAGAAAAAGCAAGGGAGGTGAAGAAAGAAGCAAGAGATATGCAGAAAGAACTAACAAACGTGCAGAAAGAGGAAGAGAGGTGCAGGAAGAGAGGTGCAGAAAGAGAGGTGCAGAAAGAAGCAAGAGAGATGCAGAAAGAAGAGAGTGAGGTATAGAAAAGAGGCAAGTGAGGTGCAGAAAGAAGCCAGAGAGGTACAGAAAGAAGCAAGAGAGGTGAGACAAAGAAGGTACAGAAAGAAGCAAGAGAGGTGCAGAAAGAGGCAAGAGAAGTGCAGAAAGAGGGTAAAAGAAGTGAAGAAGGAAGCAAAAGAAGTGCAGAAAGAATCAAGAGAGGTGCATAAATAGAAAGAAATGTGCAGAAAGAGGCAATAGAGGTGCAGAAAGAAGCAAGATAAGTGCAGAAAGAGGAAGGAAAAGTACAGAAAGAAGAAAGAGAGGTACAGAAAGAGGCAAGAGGGATGCAGAAAGAAGCAGGAGAGGTGCAGAAAGAGGCAAGAGAGGTAAAGAAATAGGCAAGAGAGGTGCAGGAAGTGGCAAGATAAGTGCAGAAAGAGGCAATAGAGGTGTAGAAAGGAACAAGAGAGGTACAGAAACAAGAGAGTGAGATGCAGAAAGAGGCTGGATAGGCACAGAAAGAGGCAGTAAAACTGCAGAAAGAGGCAAGAGAGGTACAGATAGAGACAAGGGAGGTGCAGGAAGTGGCAAGAGAAGTGCTGAAAGAGGGAAGAGAGGTGCAGGAAGACGCAAGAGAGGTACAGAAAGAAGAGAGTGAAGTACATAAAGAGGCAGGAGAGGTACAGAAAGAGGTAAGAGAGGTGTAGAACTTGGCAAGAAAAGTGCAGAAAGAGGCAAGAGAGGTGCAGAAAGAAGCAAGAGAGGTACAGAAAGAAGAGAGTGAAGTGCAGAAAGATGCAAGAGAGGTGCAGAAAGAAGCAAGAGAGGTGCATAAAGAAGCAAGAGAAGTACAGAAAGAAGCAAGACAGGTACTGAAAGAAGCAAAGGTGAAGAAAGAAGCAAAAGATGTACAGAAAGAAGGAACAGATGTGCAGAAAGAAGAAGAGAGGTACAGGAAGAGAGGTGCAGAAAGAGGCAAGAGAGGTGTATAAAGAGGCAAGAGAGGTGCAGAATGAAGAAAGTAACATGCAGACCTTACAGAGTGAGGAGCAGAAAAGAGGCAAGTGAGGTGCAGAAATAAGCCAGAGTGGTGCAGAAAGAAGCAAGAGTGGTGCAGAAAGAATCAAAAGAGGTACAGAAAGATGCAAGAGCAGTGCAGAAAGAGTCAGGAGAAGTGCAGAAAGAGGCAAAAGAAGTGCAAAAGGAAGCAATAGAGGTGTAGAAAGAATCAAGAGAGGTGCATAAATAGAAAGAAATGTGCAGAAAGAGGCAAGAGAGGTGCAGAAAGAGGCAAGAAAGGTGCCAAAAGAAGCAAGAGATGTGAAAAAAGAAGGAAGTGAGGTGCAGAAAGAAGCAAAAGAAGTATAGAAAGAGGCACAAGAGGTTGAGAAAGAGGCAAGAGATGTGTAGAAAGAGGCTAGAGAAGTGCAGAAAGAAGCAATAGATGTGCAGAAAGAGGAAGAAATGTGCAGAAAGAGGCAAGAGAGGTGCAGAAAGAGGCAAGAGAAATGCAGAAAAAGGCAAGAAAAGTACAGAAAGAGACAAGAGAAGTGCAGAAAGAAGCAAGAGAGGTGCTGAAATAAGCAAGAGAGGTGCCGAAAGAAGCTAGAGAGGTGCAGAAAGAGAAGAAACCTGCAGAAAGAGGCAGTAGAAGTACAAAAAGAGGAAGAAAGATACAGAAAGAAGCAAGAGAAAAGCAGAAAGATGCAAGAAATGTGCAGAATGAGGAAGAAAGGTGCAGAAAGAAGCAAGAGAACTGTGGAAAGAAGCAAGAGAGGTGCAGAAAGAAGGAAGAGAAGTGATGAAAGAGGCAAGATAGGTGCAGAAAGAAGCAAGAGAGGTAGAGAAAAGCAAGGGAGGTGAAGAAAGAAGCAAGCGATATGCAGATAGAACTAACAGTCTTGCATAAAGAGGAAGAGAGGTGTAGAAAGATAGGTGCCGAAAGAAGCAAGAGAGATGGAGAAAGAGAGTGAGGTGCAGAAAAGAGGCAAGTGAGGTGCAGAAATAAGCCTGAGAGGTGCAGAAAGAAGCAAGATAGGTGCAGAAACAATAAAGAGAGGTACAGAAAGAGGTAAGAGGAATGCAGAAAGAAGCACGATAGGTGCAGAAAGAGGCAAGAGAGGTACAGAAAGAGGCAAGAGAGGTGCAGGAAGTGGCAAGAGAAGTATAGAAAGATGCAAGAGAGGTGCAGAAAGAAGAAAGAGAGGTACAGAAAGAAGAGAGTGAGGTGCAGAAAGAGGCAGGACAGGTAGAGAAAGAGGTGAGAAAACTGCAGAAAGAGGCAAGAGAGGTACAGAAAGAGACAAGAGAGGTGCAGGAAGTGGCAAGAGAAGTGCTGAAAGAGGCAAGAGAGGTGCAGGAAGAAGCAAGATAGGTACAGAAAGAAGAGAGTGAAGTGCAGAAAGAGGAGAGAGAGGTACAGAAAGAGGCAAGAGAGGTGCAGAACATGGCAAGAGAAGTGCAGAAAGTGGCAAGAGAGGTGCAGAAAGAAGCAAGAGAGGTGACGAACGAAGCAAGTGAGATGCAGAAAGAAGCACAAGAAGTGTAGAAAGAGGCATAAGAGGTAGAGAAAGAGGCAAGAGATGTGTAGAAAGAGGCTAGAGAAGTGCAGAAAGAAGCAATAGATGTGCAGAAAGAGGAAGAAATGTGCAGAAAGAGGCAAGAAAGGTGCAGAAAGAAGCAAGAGAGGTTAAGAAAGAAGCAAGTGAGGTGCAGAAAGAAGCGAAAGAAGTGCAGAAAGAGGCACAAGAGGTACAGAAAGAGGCAAGAGAAGTGCATAAAGAAGCAAAAGATGTCCAGAAAGAGGAAAAAAGTGCAGAAAGAGGAAAGAGATGTGCAGAAAGAGGCAAGAGAAATGCAGAAAGAGGCAAGAAAAGTACAGAAAGAGACAAGAGAATTGCAGAAAGAAGCAAGAGAGGTGCTGAAATAAGCAAGAGAGGTGCAGAAAGAAGCAAGAGACGTGCAGAAAGAAGATAAACCTGCAGAAGGAGGCAGGAGAAGTGCAAAAAGAGGAAGAAAGATACAGAAAGAAGCAAGAGAAATACAGAAAGATGCAAGAAATGTGCAGAATGAGGAAGAAACGTACAGAAAGAAGCAAGACAACTGTGGAAAGAAGCAAGAGAGGTGCAGAAAGAAGGAAGAGAAGTGAAGAAAGAGGCAAGATCGATGGAGAAAGAAGCAAGAGAGGTGGAGAAAAAAGCAAGGGAGGTGAAGAAAGAAGCAAGAGATATGCAGAAAGAACTAACAAACGTGCAGAAAGAGGAAGAGAGGTGCAGGAAGAGAGGTGCAGAAAGAGAGGTGCAGAAAGAAGCAAGAGAGATGCAGAAAGAAGAGAGTGAGGTATAGAAAAGAGGCAAGTGAGGTGCAGAAAGAAGCCAGAGAGGTACAGAAAGAAGCAAGAGAGGTGCAGAAACAATAAAGAGAGGTACAGAAAGAAGCAAGAGAAGTGCAGAAAGAGGCAAGAGAAGTGCAGAAAGAGGTAAAAGAAGTGAAGAAGGAAGCAAAGAAGTGCAGAAAGAATCAAGAGAGGTGCATAAATAGAAAGAAATGTGCAGAAAGAGGCAATAGAGGTGCAGAAAGAAGCAAGATAAGTGCAGAAAGAGGAAGGAAAAGTACAGAAAGAAGAAAGAGAGGTACAGAAAGAGGCAAGAGGGATGCAGAAAGAAGCAGGAGAGGTGCAGAAAGAGGCAAGAGAGGTAAAGAAATAGGCAAGAGAGGTGCAGGAAGTGGCAAGATAAGTGCAGAAAGAGGCAATAGAGGTGTAGAAAGGAACAAGAGAGGTACAGAAACAAGAGAGTGAGATGCAGAAAGAGGCTGGATAGGCACAGAAAGAGGCAGGAAAACTGCAGAAAGAGGCAAGAGAGGTACAGATAGAGACAAGGGAGGTGCAGGAAGTGGCAAGAGAAGTGCTGAAAGAGGGAAGAGAGGTGCAGGAAGACGCAAGAGAGGTACAGAAAGAAGAGAGTGAAGTACATAAAGAGGCAGGAGAGGTACAGAAAGAGGTAAGAGAGGTGTAGAACGTGGCAAGAAAAGTGCAGAAAGAGGCAAGAGAGGTGCAGAAAGAAGCAAGAGAGGTACAGAAAGAAGAGAGTGAAGTGCAGAAAGATGCAAGAGAGGTGCAGAAAGAAGCAAGAGAGGTGCATAAAGAAGCAAGAGAAGTACAGAAAGAAGCAAGACAGGTACTGAAAGAAGCAAAAGATGTACAGAAAGAAGGAACAGATGTGCAGAAAGAAGAAGAGAGGTACAGGAAGAGAGGTGCAGAAAGAGGCAAGAGAGGTGTATAAAGAGGCAAGAGAGGTACAGAATGAAGAAAGTAACATGCAGACCTTAGAGAGTGAGGAGCAGAAAAGAGGCAAGTGAGGTGCAGAAATAAGCCAGAGTGGTGCAGAAAGAAGCAAGAGTGGTGCAGAAAGAATCAAAAGAGGTACAGAAAGATGCAAGAGCAGTGCAGAAAGAGTCAGGAGAAGTGCAGAAAGAGGCAAAAGAAGTGCAAAAGGAAGCAATAGAGGTGTAGAAAGAATCAAGAGAGGTGCATAAATAGAAAGAAATGTGCAGAAAGAGGCAAGAGAGGTGCAGAAAGAGGCAAGAAAGGTGCCAAAAGAAGCAAGAGATGTGAAAAAAGAAGGAAGTGAGGTGCAGAAAGAAGCAAAAGAAGTATAGAAAGAGGCACAAGAGGTTGAGAAAGAGGCAAGAGATGTGTAGAAAGAGGCTAGAGAAGTGCAGAAAGAAGCAATAGATGTGCAGAAAGAGGAAGAAATGTGCAGAAAGAGGCAAGAGAGGTGCAGAAAGAGGCAAGAGAAATGCAGAAAAAGGCAAGAAAAGTACAGAAAGAGACAAGAGAAGTGCAGAAAGAAGCAAGAGAGGTGCTGAAATAAGCAAGAGAGGTGCGAAAGAAGCTAGAGAGGTGCAGAAAGAGAAGAAACCTGCAGAAAGAGGCAGTAGAAGTACAAAAAGAGGAAGAAAGATACAGAAAGAAGCAAGAGAAAAGCAGAAAGATGCAAGAAATGTGCAGAATGAGGAAGAAAGGTGCAGAAAGAAGCAAGAGAACTGTGGAAAGAAGCAAGAGAGGTGCAGAAAGAAGGAAGAGAAGTGATGAAAGAGGCAAGATAGGTGCAGAAAGAAGCAAGAGAGGTAGAGAAAAGCAAGGGAGGTGAAGAAAGAAGCAAGCGATATGCAGATAGAACTAACAGTCTTGCATAAAGAGGAAGAGAGGTGTAGAAAGATAGGTGCCGAAAGAAGCAAGAGAGATGGAGAAAGAGAGTGAGGTGCAGAAAAGAGGCAAGTGAGGTGCAGAAATAAGCCTGAGAGGTGCAGAAAGAAGCAAGATAGGTGCAGAAACAATAAAGAGAGGTACAGAAAGAGGTAAGAGGAATGCAGAAAGAAGCACGATAGGTGCAGAAAGAGGCAAGAGAGGTACAGAAAGAGGCAAGAGAGGTGCAGGAAGTGGCAAGAGAAGTATAGAAAGATGCAAGAGAGGTGCAGAAAGAAGAAAGAGAGGTACAGAAAGAAGAGAGTGAGGTGCAGAAAGAGGCAGGACAGGTAGAGAAAGAGGTGAGAAAACTGCAGAAAGAGGCAAGAGAGGTACAGAAAGAGACAAGAGAGGTGCAGGAAGTGGCAAGAGAAGTGCTGAAAGAGGCAAGAGAGGTGCAGGAAGAAGCAAGATAGGTACAGAAAGAAGAGAGTGAAGTGCAGAAAGAGGAGAGAGAGGTACAGAAAGAGGCAAGAGAGGTGCAGAACATGGCAAGAGAAGTGCAGAAAGTGGCAAGAGAGGTGCAGAAAGAAGCAAGAGAGGTGACGAACGAAGCTAGTGAGATGCAGAAAGAAGCACAAGAAGTGTAGAAAGAGGCATAAGAGGTAGAGAAAGAGCCAAGAGATGTGTAGAAAGAGGCTAGAGAAGTGCAGAAAGAAGCAATAGATGTGCAGAAAGAGAAAGAAATGTGCAGAAAGAGGCAAGAAAGGTGCAGAAAGAAGCAAGAGAGGTTAAGAAAGAAGCAAGTGAGGTGCAGAAAGAAGCGAAAGAAGTGCAGAAAGAGGCACAAGAGGTACAGAAAGAGGCAAGAGAAGTGCATAAAGAAGCAAAAGATGTCCAGAAAGAGGAAAAAAGTGCAGAAAGAGGAAAGAGATGTGCAGAAAGAGGCAAGAGAAATGCAGAAAGAGGCAAGAAAAGTACAGAAAGAGACAAGAGAATTGCAGAAAGAAGCAAGAGAGGTGCTGAAATAAGAAGAGAGGTGCAGAAAGAAGCAAGAGACGTGCAGAAAGAAGATAAACCTGCAGAAGGAGGCAGGAGAAGTGCAAAAAGAGGAAGAAAGATACGGAAAGAAGCAAGAGAAATACAGAAAGATGCAAGAAATGTGCAGAATGAGGAAGAAACGTACAGAAAGAAGCAAGACAACTGTGGAAAGAAGCAAGAGAGGTGCAGAAAGAAGGAAGAGAAGTGAAGAAAGAGGCAAGATCGATGGAGAAAGAAGCAAGAGAGGTGGAGAAGAAAGCAAGGGAGGTGAAGAAAGAAGCAAGAGATATGCAGAAAGAACTAACAAACGTGCAGAAAGAGGAAGAGAGGTGCAGGAAGAGAGGTGCAGAAAGAGAGGTGCAGAAAGAAGCAAGAGAGATGCAGAAAGAAGAGAGTGAGGTATAGAAAAGAGGCAAGTGAGGTGCAGAAATAAGCCAGAGAGGTACAGAAAGAAGCAAGAGAGGTGCAGAAACAATAAAGAGAGGTACAGAAAGAAGCAAGAGAAGTGCAGAAAGAGGCAAGAGAAGTGCAGAAAGAGGTAAAAGAAGTGAAGAAGGAAGCAAAAGAAGTGCAGAAAGAATCAAGAGAGGTGCATAAATAGAAAGAAATGTGCAGAAAGAGGCAATAGAGGTGCAGAAAGAAGCAAGATAAGTGCAGAAAGAGGGAAGGAAAAGTACAGAAAGAAGAAAGAGAGGTACAGAAAGAGGCAAGAGGGATGCAGAAAGAAGCAGGAGAGGTGCAGAAAGAGGCAAGAGAGGTAAAGAAATAGGCAAGAGAGGTGCAGGAAGTGGCAAGATAAGTGCAGAAAGAGGCAATAGAGGTGTAGAAAGGAACAAGAGAGGTACAGAAACAAGAGAGTGAGATGCAGAAAGAGGCTGGATAGGCACAGAAAGAGGCAGGAAAACTGCAGAAAGAGGCAAGAGAGGTACAGATAGAGACAAGGGAGGTGCAGGAAGTGGCAAGAGAAGTGCTGAAAGAGGGAAGAGAGGTGCAGGAAGACGCAAGAGAGGTACAGAAAGAAGAGAGTGAAGTACATAAAGAGGCAGGAGAGGTACAGAAAGAGGTAAGAGAGGTGTAGAACGTGGCAAGAAAAGTGCAGAAAGAGGCAAGAGAGGTGCAGAAAGAAGCAAGAGAGGTACAGAAAGAAGAGAGTGAAGTGCAGAAAGATGCAAGAGAGGTGCAGAAAGAAGCAAGAGAGGTGCATAAAGAAGCAAGAGAAGTACAGAAAGAAGCAAGACAGGTAGAGAAAGAAGCAAGAGAGGTGAAGAAAGAAGCAAAAGATGTGCAGAAAGAAGGAACAGATGTGCAGAAAGAAGAAGAGAGGTACAGGAAGAGAGGTGCAGAAAGAGGCAAGAGAGGTGTATAAAGAGGCAAGAGAGGTACAGAATGAAGAAAGTAACATGCAGACCTTAGAGAGTGAGGAGCAGAAAAGAGGCAAGTGAGGTGCAGAAATAAGCCAGAGTGGTGCAGAAAGAAGCAAGAGTGGTGCAGAAAGAATCAAAAGAGGTACAGAAAGATGCAAGAGCAGTGCAGAAAGAGTCAGGAGAAGTGCAGAAAGAGGCAAAAGAAGTGCAAAAGGAAGCAATAGAGGTGTAGAAAGAATCAAGAGAGGTGCATAAATAGAAAGAAATGTGCAGAAAGAGGCAAGAGAGGTGCAGAAAGAGGCAAGAAAGGTGCCAAAAGAAGCAAGAGATGTGAAAAAGAAGGAAGTGAGGTGCAGAAAGAAGCAAAAGAAGTATAGAAAGAGGCACAAGAGGTTGAGAAAGAGGCAAGAGATGTGTAGAAAGAGGCTAGAGAAGTGCAGAAAGAAGCAATAGATGTGCAGAAAGAGGAAGAAATGTGCAGAAAGAGGCAAGAGAGGTGCAGAAAGAGGCAAGAGAAATGCAGAAAAAGGCAAGAAAAGTACAGAAAGAGACAAGAGAAGTGCAGAAAGAAGCAAGAGAGGTGCTGAAATAAGCAAGAGAGGTGCCGAAAGAAGCTAGAGAGGTGCAGAAAGAGAAGAAACCTGCAGAAAGATGCAGTAGAAGTACAAAAAGAGGAAGAAAGATACAGAAAGAAGCAAGAGAAAAGCAGAAAGATGCAAGAAATGTGCAGAATGAGGAAGAAAGGTGCAGAAAGAAGCAAGAGAACTGTGGAAAGAAGCAAGAGAGGTGCAGAAAGAATGAAGATAAGAGATGAAAGAGGCAAGATAGGTGCAGAAAGAAGCAAGAGAGGTGGAGAAAAGCAAGGGAGGTGAAGAAAGAAGCAAGCGATATGCAGATAGAACTAACAGTCTTGCATAAAGAGGAAGAGAGGTGTAGAAAGATAGGTGCCGAAAGAAGCAAGAGAGATGGAGAAAGAGAGTGAGGTGCAGAAAAGAGGCAAGTGAGGTGCAGAAATAAGCCTGAGAGGTGCAGAAAGAAGCAAGATAGGTGCAGAAACAATAAAGAGAGGTACAGAAAGAGGTAAGAGGAATGCAGAAAGAAGCACGATAGGTGCAGAAAGAGGCAAGAGAGGTACAGAAAGAGGCAAGAGAGGTGCAGGAAGTGGCAAGAGAAGTATAGAAAGATGCAAGAGAGGTGCAGAAAGAAGAAAGAGAGGTACAGAAAGAAGAGAGTGAGGTGCAGAAAGAGGCAGGACAGGTAGAGAAAGAGGTGAGAAAACTGCAGAAAGAGGCAAGAGAGGTACAGAAAGAGACAAGAGAGGTGCAGGAAGTGGCAAGAGAAGTGCTGAAAGAGGCAAGAGAGGTGCAGGAAGAAGCAAGATAGGTACAGAAAGAAGAGAGTGAAGTGCAGAAAGAGAGAGAGAGGTACAGAAAGAGGCAAGAGAGGTGCAGAACATGGCAAGAGAAGTGCAGAAAGTGGCAAGAGAGGTGCAGAAAGAAGCAAGAGAGGTGACGAACGAAGCAAGTGAGATGCAGAAAGAAGCACAAGAAGTGTAGAAAGAGGCATAAGAGGTAGAGAAAGAGGCAAGAGATGTGTGAAAAGAGGCTAGAGAAGTGCAGAAAGAAGCAATAGATGTGCAGAAAGAGGAAGAAATGTGCAGAAAGAGGCAAGAAAGGTGCAGAAAGACGCAAGAGAGGTTAAGAAAGAAGCAAGTGAGGTGCAGAAAGAAGCGAAAGAAGTGCAGAAAGAGGCACAAGAGGTATAGAAAGAGGCAGGAGAAGTGTAGAAAGAGGCAAGAGAAGTGCATAAAGAAGCAAAAGATGTCCAGAAAGAGGAAAAAAAGTGCAGAAAGAGGAAAGAGATGTGCAGAAAGAGGCAAGAGAAATGCAGAAAGAGGCAAGAAAAGTACAGAAAGAGACAAGAGAATTGCAGAAAGAAGCAAGAGAGGTGCTGAAATAAGCAAGAGAGGTGCAGAAAGAAGCAAGAGACGTGCAGAAAGAAGATAAACCTGCAGAAGGAGGCAGGAGAAGTGCAAAAAGAGGAAGAAAGATACGGAAAGAAGCAAGAGAAATGCAGAAAGATGCAAGAAATGTGCAGAATGAGGAAGAGAGGTACAGAAAGAAGCAAGACAACTGTGGAAAGAAGCAAGAGAGGTGCAGAAAGAAGGAAGAGAAGTGAAGAAAGAGGCAAGATCGATGGAGAAAGAAGCAAGAGTGGTGGAGAAAAAAGCAAGGGAGGTGAAGAAAGAAGCAAGAGATATGCAGAAAGAACTAACAGATGTGCAGAAAGAGGAAGAGAGGTGCAGGAAGAGGCAGAGAGGTGCAGAAAGAAGCAAGAGAGATGCAGAAAGAAGAGAGTGAGGTATAGAAAAGAGGCAGGTGAGGTGCAGAAATAAGCCAGAGAGGTACAGAAAGAAGCAAGAGAGGTGCAGAAACAATAAAGAGAGGTACAGAAAGAAGCAAGAGAAGTGCAGAAAGAGGCAAGAGAAGTGCAGAAAGAGGTAAAAGAAGTGCAGAAGGAAGCAAAAGAAGTGCAGAAAGAATCAAGAGAGGTGCATAAATAGAAAGAAATGTGCAGAAAGAGGCAATAGAGGTGCAGAAAGAAGCAAGATAAGTGCAGAAAGAGGAAAGAAAAGTACAGAAAGAAGAAAGAGAGGTACAGAAAGAGGCAAGAGGGATGCAGAAAGAAGCAGGAGAGGTGCAGAAAGAGGCAAGAGAGGTAAAGAAATAGGCAAGAGAGGTGCAGGAAGTGGCAAGATAAGTGCAGAAAGAGGCAATAGAGGTGTAGAAAGGAACAAGAGAGGTACAGAAACAAGAGAGTGAGATGCAGAAAGAGGCTGGATTAGGCACAGAAAGAGGCAGGAGAACTGCAGAAAGAGGCAAGAGAGGTACAGAAAGAGACAAGGGAGGTGCAGGAAGTGGCAAGAGAAGTGCTGAAAGAGGGAAGAGAGGTGCAGGAAGACGCAAGAGAGGTACAGAAAGAAGAGAGTGAAGTACAGAAAGAGGCAAGAGAGGTACAGAAAGAGGTAAGAGAGGTGTAGAATGTGGCAAGAAAAGTGCAGAAAGAGGCAAGAGAGATGTAGAAAGAAGCAAGAGAGGTACAGAAAGAAGAGAGTGAAGTGCAAAAAGATGCAAGAGAGGTGCAGAAAGATGCAAGAGAGGTGCAGAAAGAGGCAAAGCAAGACAGGTATAGAAAGAAGCAAAAGAGGTGAAGAAAGAAGCAAAAGATGTGCAGAAAGAAGGAACAGATGTGCAGAAAGAAGAAGAGAGGTACAGGAAGAGAGGTGCAGAAAGAGGCAAGAGAGGTGTATAAAGAGGCAAGAGAGGTGCAGAATGAAGAAAGTAACATGCAGACCTTAGAGAGTGAGGAGCAGAAAAGAGGCAAGTGAGGTGCAGAAATAAGCCAGAGTGATGCAGAAAGAAGCAAGAGTGGTGCAGACAGAATCAAAAGAGGTACAGAAAGATGCAAGAGCAGTGCAGAAAGAGTCAGGAGAAGTGCAGAAAGAGGCAAAAGAAGTGCAAAAGGAAGCAATAGAGGTGTAGAAAGAGTCAAGAGAGGTGCATAAATAGAAAGAAATGTGGAGAAAGAGACAAGGGAGGTGCAGGAAGTGGCAAGAGAAGTGCTGAAAGAGGGAAGAGAGGTGCAGGAAGACGCAAGAGAGGTACAGAAAGAAGAGAGTGAAGTACATAAAGAGGCAGGAGAGGTACAGAAAGAGGTAAGAGAGGTGTAGAACTTGGCAAGAAAAGTGCAGAAAGAGGCAAGAGAGGTGCAGAAAGAAGCAAGAGAGGTACAGAAAGAAGAGAGTGAAGTGCAGAAAGATGCAAGAGAGGTGCAGAAAGAAGCAAGAGAGGTGCATAAAGAAGCAAGAGAAGTACAGAAAGAAGCAACACAGGTAGAGAAAGAAGCAAGAGAGGTGAAGAAAGAAGCAAAAGATGTGCAGAAAGAAGGAACAGATGTGCAGAAAGAAGAAGAGAGGTACAGAAAGAGAGGTGCAGAAAGAGGCAAGAGAGGTGTATAAAGAGGCAAGAGAGGTGCAGAATGAAGAAAGTAACATGCAGACCTTAGAGAGTGAGGAGCAGAAAAGAGGCAAGTGAGGTGCAGAAATAAGCCAGAGTGGTGCAGAAAGAAGCAAGAGTGGTGCAGAAAGAATCAAAAGAGGTACAGAGAGATGCAAGAGCAGTGAAGAAAGAGTCAGGAGAAGTGCAGAAAGAGGCAAAAGAAGTGCAAAAGGAAGCAATAGAGGTGTAGAAAGAATCAAGAGAGGTGCATAAATAGAAAGAAATGTGCAGAAAGAGGCAAGAGAGGTGCAGAAAGAGGCAAGAAAGGTGCCAAAAGAAGCAAGAGATGTGAAAAAAGAAGGAAGTGAGGTGCAGAAAGAAGCAAAAGAAGTATAGAAAGATGCACAAGAGGTTGAGAAAGAGGCAAGAGATGTGTAGAAAGAGGCTATAGAAGTGCAGAAAGAAGCAATAGATGTGCAGAAAGAGGAAGAAATGTGCAGAAAGAGGCAAGAGAGGTGCAGAAAGAGGCAAGAGAAATGCAGAAAAAGGCAAGAAAAGTACAGAAAGAGACAAGAGAAGTGCAGAAAGAAGCAAGAGAGGTGCTGAAATAAGCAAGAGAGGTGCCGAAAGAAGCTAGAGAGGTGCAGAAAGAGAAGAAACCTGCAGAAAGACGCAGTAGAAGTACAAAAAGAGGAAGAAAGATACAGAAAGAAGCAAGAGAAAAGCAGAAAGATGCAAGAAATGTGCAGAATGAGGAAGAATGGTGCAGAAAGAAGCAAGAGAACTGTGGAAAGAAGCAAGAGAGGTGCAGAAAGAAGGAAGAGAAGTGATGAAAGAGGCAAGATAGGTGCAGAAAGAAGCAAGAGAGGTGGAGAAAAGCAAGGGAGGTGAAGAAAGAAGCAAGCGATATGCAGATAGAACTAACAGTCTTGCATAAAGAAGAAGAGAGGTGTAGAAAGATAGGTGCCGAAAGAAGCAAGAGAGATGGAGAAAGAGAGTGAGGTGCAGAAAAGAGGCAAGTGAGGTGGAGAAATAAGCCTAAGAGGTGCAGAAAGAAGCAAGATAGGTGCAGAAACAATAAAGAGAGGTACAGAAAGAGGTAAGAGGAATGCAGAAAGAAGCACAATAGGTGCAGAAAGAGGCAAGAGAGGTACATAAAGAGGCAAGAGAGGTGCAGGAAGTGGCAAGAGAAGTATAGAAAGATGCAAGAGAGGTGCAGAAAGAAGAAAGAGAGGTACAGAAAGAAGAGAGTGAGGTGCAGAAAGAGGCAGGACAGGTAGAGAAAGAGGTGAGAAAACTGCAGAAAGAGGCAAGAGAGGTACAGAAAGACTCAAGAGAGGTGCAGGAAGTAGCAAGAGAGGTGCAGAAAGAGGCAAAAGAGGTGCAGGAAGAAGCAAGATAGGTACAGAAAGAAGAGAGTGAAGTGCAGAAAGAGGAGAGAGAGGTACAGAAAGAGGCAAGAGATGTGCAGAACATGGCAAGAGAAGTGCAGAAAGTGGCAAGAGAGGTGCAGAAAGAAGCAAGAGAGGTGACGAACGAAGCAAGTGAGATGCAGAAAGAAGCACAAGAAGTGTAGAAAGAGGCATAAGAGGTAGAGAAAGAGGCAAGAGATGTGTGAAAAGAGGCTAGAGAAGTGCAGAAAGAAGCAATAGATGTGCAGAAAGAGGAAGAAATGTGCAGAAAGAGGCAAGAAAGGTGCAGAATGACGCAAGAGAGGTTAAGAAAGAAGCAAGTGAGGTGCAGAAAGAAGAAAAAGAAGTGCAGAAAGAGGCACAAGAGGTATAGAAAGAGGCAGGAGAAGTGTAGAAAGAGGCAAGAGAAGTGCATAAAGAAGCAAAAGATGTCCAGAAAGAGGAAAAAAAGTGCAGAAAGAGGAAAGAGATGTGCAGAAAGAGGCAAGAGAAATGCAGAAAGAGGCAAGAAAAGTACAGAAAGAGACAAGAGTATTGCAGAAAGAAGCAAGAGAGGTGCTGAAATAAGCAAGAGAGGTGCAGAAAGAAGCAAGAGTCGTGCAGAAAGAAGATAAACCTGCAGAAGGAGGCAAGAGCAAAAAGAGGAAGAAAGATACGGAAATAAGCAAGAGAAATGCAGAAAGATGCAAGAAATGTGCAGAATGAGGAAGAGAGGTACAGAAAGAAGCAAGACAACTGTGGAAAGAAGCAAGAGAGGTGCAGATAGAAGGAAGAGAAGTGAAGAAAGTGGCAAGATCAATGGAGAAAGAAGCAAGAGTGGTGGAGAAAAAAGCAAGGGAGGTGAAGAAAGAAGCAAGAGATATGCAGAAAGAACTAACAGATGTGCAGAAAGAGGAAGAGAGGTGCAGGAAGAGAGGTGCAGAAAGAAGCAAGAGAGATGCAGAAAGAAGAGAGTGAGGTATAGAAAAGAGGCAGGTGAGGTGCAGAAATAAGCCAGAGAGGTACAGAAAGAAGCAAGAGAGGTGCAGAAACAATAAAGAGAGGTACAGAAAGAAGCAAGAGAAGTGCAGAAAGAGGCAAGAGAAGTGCAGAAAGAGGTAAAAGAAGTGCAGAAGGAAGCAAAAGAAGTGCAGAAAGAATCAAGAGAGGTGCATAGATAGAAAGAAATGTGCAGAAAGAGGCAATAGAGGTGCAGAAAGAAGCAAGATAAGTGCAGAAAGAGGATAGAAAAGTACAGAAAGAAGAAAGAGAGGTACAGAAAGAGGCAAGAGGGATGCAGAAAGAAGCAGGAGAGGTGCAGAAAGAGGCAAGAGAGGTAACGAAATAGGCAAGAGAGGTGCAGGAAGTGGCAAGATAAGTGCAGAAAGAGGCAATAGAGGTGTAGAAAGGAGCAAGAGAGGTACAGAAACAAGAGAGTGAGATGCAGAAAGAGGCTGGATTCGGCACAGAAAGAGGCAGGAGACCTGCAGAAAGAGGCAAGAGAGGTACAGAAAGAGACAAGGGAGGTGCAGGAAGTGGCAAGAGAAGTGCTGAAAGAGGGAATAGAGGTGCAGGAAGACGCAAGAGAGGTACAGAAAGAAGAGAGTGAAGTACAGAAAGAGGCAAGAGAGGTACAGAAAGAGGTAAGAGAGGTGTAGAACGTGGCAAGAAAAGTGCAGAAAGAGGCAAGAGAGATGCAGAAAGAAGCAAGAGAGGTACAGAAAGAAGAGAGTGAAGTGCAGAAAGATGCAAGAGAGGTGCAGAAAGATGCAAGAGAGGTGCAGAAAGAGGCAAAGCAAGACAGGTATATAAAGAAGCAAAAGAGGTGAAGAAAGAAGCAAAAGATGTGCAGAAAGAAGGAACAGATGTGCAGAAAGAAGAAGAGAGGTGCAGGAAGAGAGGTGCAGAAAGAGGCAAGAGAGGTGTATAAAGAGGCAAGAGAGGTGCAGAATGAAGAAAGTAACATGCAGACCTTAGAGAGTGAGGAGCAGAAAAGAGGCAAGTGAGGTGCAGAAATAAGCCAGAGTGGTGCAGAAAGAAGCAAGAGTGGTGCAGACAGAATCAAAAGAGGTACAGAAAGATGCAAGAGCAGTGCAGAAAGAGTCAGGAGAAGTGCAGAAAGAGGCAAAAGAAGTGCAAAAAGGAAGCAATAGAGGTGTAGAAAGAGTCAAGAGAGGTGCATAAATAGAAAGAAATGTGGAGAAAGAGGCAAGAGAGGTGCAGAAAGAGGCAAGAAAGGTGCCAAAAGAAGCAAGAGATGTGAAAAAAGAAGGAAGTGAGGTGCAGAAAGAAGCAAAAGGAGTATAGAAAGAGGCACAAGAGGTAGAGAAATAGGCAAGAGATGTGTAGAAAGAGGCTAGAGAAGTGCAGAAAGAAGCAATAGATGTGCAGAAAGAGGAAGAAATGTGCAGAAAGAGGCAAGAGAGGTGCAGAAAGAGGCAAGAGAAATGCAGAAAGAGGCAAGAAAAGTACAGAAAGAGACAAGAGAAGTGCAGAAAGAAGCAAGAGAGGTGCTGAAATAAGCAAGAGAGGTGCAGAAAGAAGCAAGCGAGGTGCAGAAAGAGAAGAAACCTGCAGAAAGAGGCAGTGGAAGTGCAAACAGAGGAAGAAAGATACAGAAAGAAGCAAGAGAAATGCAGAAAGATGCAAGAAATGTGCAGAATGAGGAAGAAAGGTGCAGAAAGAAGCAAGAGAACTGTGGAAAGAAGCAAGAGAGGTGCAGAAAGAAGGAAGAGAAGTGATGAAAGAGGCAATATAGGTACAGAAAGAAGCAAGAGAGGTGGAAAAAAGCAAGGGAGGTGAAGAAAGAAGCAAGCGATATGCAGAAAGAACTAACAGTCTTGCATAAAGAGGAAGAGAGGTGCAGGAAGATAGGTGCAGAAAGAAGAGAGATGCAGAAAGAAGAGAGTGAGGTACAGAAAAGAGGCAAGTGAGGTGCAGAAATAAGCCTGAGAGGTGCAGAAAGAAGCAAGATAGGTGCAGAAACAATAAAGAGAGGTACAGAAAGAGGTAAGAGGAATGCAGAAAGAAGCACGATAGGTGCAGAAAGAGGCAAGAGAGGTACAGAAAGAGGCAAGAGAGGTGCAGGAAGTGGCAATAGAAGTACAGAAAGATGCAAGAGAGGTGCAGAAAGAAGAAAGAGAGGTACAGAAAGAAGAGAGTGAGGTGCAGAAAGAGGCAGGACAGGTAGAGAAAGAGGTGAGAAAACTGCAGAAAGAGGCAAGAGAAGTGCTGAAAGAGGCAAGAGAGGTGCAGGAAGAAGCAAGATAGGTACAGAAAGAAGAGAGTGAAGTGCAGAAAGAGGAGAGAGAGGTACAGAAAGAGGCAAGAGAGGTGCAGAACATGGCAAGAGAAGTGCAGAAAGTGGTATGGGAGGTGCAGAAAGAAGCAAGAGAGGTGACGAACGAAGCAAGTGAGATGCAGAAAGAAGCACAAGAAGTGTAGAAAGAGGCATAAGAGGTAGAGAAAGAGGAAAGAGATGTGTAGAAAGAGGCTAGAGAAGTGCAGAAAGAAGCAATAGATGTGCAGAAAGAGGAAGAAATGTGCAGAAAGAGGCAAGAAAGGTGCAGAAAGAAGCAAGAGAGGTTAAGAAAGAAGCAAGTGAGGTACAGAAAGAAGCGAAAGAAGTGCAGAAAGAGGCACAAGAGGTACAGAAAGAGGCAGGAGAAGTGTAGAAAGAGGCAAGAGAAGTGCATAAAGAAGCAAAAGATGTCCAGAAAGAGGAAAAAAGTGCAGAAAGAGGAAAGAGATGTGCAGAAAGAGGCAAGAGAAATGCAGAAAGAGGCAAGAAAAGTACAGAAAGAGACAAGAGAATTGCAGAAAGAACCAAGAGAGGTGCAGAAAGAAGCAATAGACGTGCAGAAAGTAGATAAACCTGCAGAAAGAGGCAGGAGAAGTGCAAAAAGAGGAAGAAAGATACGGAAAGAAGCAAGAGAAATGCAGAAAGATGCAAGAATTGTGCGGAATGAGGAAGAAAGGTACAGAAAGAAGTAAGACAACTGTGGAAAGAAGCAAGAGAGGTGCAGAAAGAAGGAAGAGAAGTGAAGAAAGAGGCAAGATCGATGGAGAAAGAAGCAAGAGAGGTGGAGAAAAAAGCAAGGGTGGTGAAGAAAGAAGCAAGAGATATGCAGAAAGAACTAACAGACGTGCAGAAAGAGGAAGAGAGGTGCAGGAAGAGAGGTGCAGAAAGAAGCAAGAGAGATGCAGAAAGAAAAGCGTGAGGTATAGAAAAGAGGCAAGTGAGGTGCAGAAATAAGCCAGAGAGGTACAGAAAGAAGCAAGAGAGGTGCAGAAACAATAAAGAGAGGTACAGAAAGAAGCAAGAGAAGTGCAGAAAGAGGCAAGAGAAGTGCAGAAAGAGGTAAAAGAAGTGCAGAAAGAATCAAGAGAGGTGCATAAATAGAAAGAAATGTGCAGAAAGAGGCAATAGAGGTGCAGAAAGAAACAAGATAAGTGCAGAAAGAAGAAAGAAAAGTACAGAAAGAAGAAAGAGAGGTACAGAAAGAGGCAAGAGGGATGCAGAAAGAAGCAGGAGAGGTGCAGAAAGAGGCAAGAGAGGTAAAGAAATAGGCAAGAGAGGTGCAGGAAGTAGCAAGATAAGTGCAGAAAGAGGCAATAGAGGTGTAGAAAGGAGCAAGAGAGGTACAGAAACAAGAGAGTGAGATGCAGAAAGAGGCTGGAATGCACAGAAAGAGGCAGGAAAACTGCAGAAAGAGGCAAGAGAGGTACAGAAAGAGACAAGGGAGGTGCAGGAAGTGGCAAGAAAAGTGCTGAAAGAGGGAAGAGAGTTGCAGGAAGACGCAAGAGAGGTACAGAAAGAAGAGAGTGAAGTACAGAAAGAGGCAAGAGAGGTACAGAAAGAGGTAAGAGAGGTGTAGAACGTGGCAAGAAAAGTGCAGAAAGAGGCAAGAGAGGTGCAGAAAGAAGCAAGAGAGGTACAGAAAGAAGAGAGTGAAGTGCAGAAAGATGCAAGAGAGGTGCAGAAAGAGGCAAGAGAGGTGCATAAAGAAGCAAGACAGGTAGAGAAAGAAGCAAGAGAGGTGAAGAAAGAAGCAAAAGCTGTGCAGAAAGAAGGAACAGTTGTGCAGAAAGAAGAAGAGAGGTGCAGGAAGAGAGGTGCAGAAAGAGGCAAGAGAGGTGTATAAAGAGGCAAGAGAGGTGCAGAATGAAGAAAGTAACATGCAGACCTTAGAGAGTGAGGAGCAGAAAAGAGGCAAGTGAGGTGCAGAAATAAGCCAGAGTGGTGCAGAAAGAAGCAAGAGTAGAGCAGAAAGAATCAAAAGAGGTACAGAAAGATGCAAGAGCAGTGCAGAAAGAGTCAGGAGAAGTGCAGAAAGAGGCAAAAGAAGTGCAAAAGGAAGCAATAGAGGTGTAGAAAGAATCAAGAGAGGTGCATAAATAGAAAGAAATGTGCAGAAAGAGGCAAGAGAGGTGCAGAAAGAGGCAAGAAAGGTGCCAAACAAAGCAAGAGATGTGAAAAAAGAAGGAAGTGAGGTGCAGAAAGAAGCAAAATAAGTATAGAAAGAGGCATAAGAGGTAGAGAAAGAGGCAAGAGATGTGTAGAAAGAGGCTAGAGAAGTGCAGAAAGAAGCAATAGATGTGCAGAAAGAGGAACAAATGTGCAGAAAGAGGCAAGAGAGGTGCAGAAAGAGGCAAGAGAAATGCATAAAGCAGCAAGAAAAGTACAGAAAGAGACAAGAGAAGTGCAGAAAGAAGCAAGAGAGGTGCTGAAATAAGCAAGAGAGGTGCAGAAAGAATCAAGAGAGGTGCAGAAAGAGAAGAAACCTGCAGAAAGAGGCAGTAGAAGTGCAAAAAGAGGAAGAAAGATACAGAAAGAAGCAAGAGAAATGCAGAAAGATGCAAGAAATGTGCAGAATGAGGAAGAAAGGTGCAGAAAGAAGCAAGAGAACTGTGGAAAGAAGCAAGAGAGGTGCAGAAATAAGGAAGAGAGGTTGAGAAAAGCAAGGGAGGTGAAGAAAGAAGCAAGCGATATGAAGAAAGAACTAACAGTCTTGCATAAAGAGGAAGAGAGGTGCAGGAAGATAGGTGCAGAAAGAAGCAAGAGAGATGCAGAAAGAAGAGAGTGATGTGCAGAAAAGAGGCAAGTGAGGTGCAGAAATAAGCCTGAGAGGTGCAGAAAGAAGCAAGATAGGTGCAGAAACAATAAAGAGAGGTACAGAAAGAGGTAAGAGGAATGCAGAAAGAAGCACAATAGGTGCAGAAAGAGGCAAGAGAGGTACAGAAAGAGGCAAGAGAGGTGCAGGAAGTGGCAAGAGAAGTACAGAAAGATGCAAGAGAGGTGCAGAAAGAAGAAAGAGAGGTACAGAAAGAAGAGAGTGAGGTGCAGAAAGAGGCAGGACAGGTAGAGAAAGAGGTGAGAAAACTGCAGAAAGAGGCAAGAGAGGTACAGAAAGAGACAAGAGAGGTACAGGAAGTGGAAAGGGAAGTGCTGAAAGAGGCAAGAGAGGTGCAGGAAGAAGCAAGATAGGTACAGAAAGAAGAGAGTGAAGTGCAGAAAGAGGAGAGAGAGGTACAGAAAGAGGCAAGAGAGGTGCAGAACATGGCAAGAGAAGTGCAGAAAGTGGCAAGAGAGGTGCAGAAAGAAGCAAGAGAGGTGACGAACGAAGCAAGTGAGATGCAGAAAGAAGCACAAGAAGTGTAGAAAGAGGCATAAGAGGTAGAGAAAGAGGCAAGAGATGTGTAGAAAGAGGCTAGAAAAGTGCAGAAAGAAGCAATAGATGTGCAGAAAGAGGATGAAATGTGCAGAAAGAGGCAAGAAAGGTGCAGAAAGAGGAAAGAGAAATACAGAAAGAGGCAAGAAATGTACAGAAAGAGACAAGAGAAGTGCAGAAAGAAGCAAGAGAGGTGCTGAAATAGAATAAACCTGCAGAAAGAGGCAGGAGAAATGCAAAAAGAGGAAGAAAGATACAGAAAGAAGCAAGAGAAATGCAGAAAGACACAAGAAATGTGCAGAATGAGGAAGAAAGGTACAGAAAGAAGCAAGAGAATGTGGAAAGAAGCAAGAGAGGTGCAGAAAGAAGGAAGAGAAGTGACGAAAGAGGCAAGATAGGTGCAGAAAGAAGCAAGAGAGGTGGAGAAAGAAGCGAGGGAGGTGAAGAAAGAAGCAAGAGATATCCAGAAAAAAGCAGCAGACCTGCAGAAAGAGGAGGAGAGGTGCAGGAAGAGAGGTGCAGAAAGAAGCAAGAGAGATGCAGGAAGAAGAGAGTGAGGTGCAGAAAAGAGGCAAGTGAGGTGCAGAAATAATCCAGAGAGGTGCAGAAAGAAGCAAGAGAGGTACAGAAACAATAAATCGAGGTACAGAAAGAAGCAAGAGAAGTGCAGAAAGAGGCATGAGAAGTGCAGAAAGAGACAAAAGAAGTGCAGAAGGAAGCAAGAGAAGTGCAGAAAGAATCAAGAGAGGTGCATAAATAGAAAGAAATGTGCAGAGAGAGGCAATGGAGGAGCAGAAAGAAGCAAGATAAGTGCAGAAAGAGGCAAGTTAAGTACAGAAAGAAGACAGAGAGGTACAGAAAGAGGCAAGAGGGATGCAGAAAAAAGCAAGAGAGGTGCAGAAAGAGGCAAGAGAGGTACAGAAAGAGGCAAGAGAGGTGCAGGAAGTGGCAAGAGAAGTGCAGAAAGAGGCAAGAGAGAGGCAGAAAGAAGCAAAAGAGGTACAGAAAGAAGAGAGTGAGGTGCAGAAAGAGGCAAGAGAGGTACAGAAAGAGGCAAGAGAGGTGCAGAACGTGGCAAGAGAAGTACAGAAAGAGGCAAGAGAGTTGCAGAAAGAAGCAAGAGAGGTACAGAAAAAAGAGAGTGAAGTGCAGAAAGAGGCAAGATAGATGCAGAAAGAGACAAGAGAGGTGCATAAATAAGCAAGAGAAGTACAGAATGAAGCAAGAGAGGTGGAGAAAGAAGCAAGCGAGGTTCTGAAACAAGCAGGAAAGGTGTAGAGAGAGGCAAGAAAGGTGCCAGAAGAAGCAAGAGAGGTGAAGAAAGAAGCAAATGAGGTGCAGAAAGTAGCAAGAGAAGTCCAGAAAGAGGCAGGAGAGGGGCAGAAAGAGGCAAGAGAAGTGCAGAAAGAGGGAAGAGAGGTGCAGAAAGAGGCAAGAGAAGTATAGAAAGAGACAAGAGATGTGCAGAAAGAAGAGAGAGAGGTGCAGAAAGATTAGAGTGAGGTGCAGAAATAGGCAAGAGAGGTGCAGATAGAAGCAAGTGAGTCACAGAAAGAGCCGGACAGGTACAGAAAGAGGCAAGAGAGGCTCAAAAAGAGGCAAGAGAAGTAAAGAAAGAGGCAGAACAGGTACAGAAAGAGGCAAGCGAACTTCAGAAAGAGGCAAGAGAGGTACAGAAAGAGGCAAGAGAGGTTTAGAAAGAGGCAAGAGAGGTACAGAAAGAGGCAAGAGAGGTTTAGAAAGAGGCAAGAGAGGTGCAGAAAGAAGCAAGGGATGTTCAGAAAGAAGCAAGTGAGGTGTAGAAAGAATCAACAGAGGTTCAGAAAGAGATAGAGAGGTGCAGAAATAAGAAAAGATGAGCAGGAAAGAGGCGAGAGAAGTGAATAAAGAGGCAAGAGAGGTGCAGAAAGAAGCAATAGAGGTGCAGAAAGCAGAACAAGAGGTGCATAAAGAGGAAGAGTGGTGCAGAAAGATGCAAGACAAGTGCAGAAAGAGGCAAGTGAAGTGCAGAAAGAGGTGAGAATAGTGCAGAAAGAGGTGAGATAAGTGGATAAAGAAGAAAGAGAGGTACATAAACAGGAAGAAATATACATTAAGAGGCAAGAGAGGTACAGAAAGAGGCAAGAGAAGTACAGAAAGAGTCAAGAGAAGTGAGAAAGGAAGCAAGATAGGTACAGAAAGAAGAAAGAGATGTGCAGAAAGAAGCAAGAGAGGTGCAGAAACAGGCAAGAGAGGAGCAGAAAGAGGCAAGAGAACTGCAGAAAGAGGCAAGAGAGGTACATAAAGAGGCAAGAGAAGTGCAGAAAGATACAAAAGAGAGGTGCAGAAAGATACAAAAGAGAGGTGCAGAAAGAAACAAGAGAGATGCAGAAAGAAGCAACAGAGGTGCAGAAAGAAGCAAGAGAGATGCAGAAAGAAGCAAGAGAAGTGCAAAAAGAGGCAAGAGAAGTGAAGAAAGAAGCAAGCAAGGTGCAGAAAGAAGCAAGAGATGTGCAGAAAGAGGCAAGAGAGATGCAGAAAGAGGCAAGAGAGGTGCAGAAAGATACAAAAGAGAGGTGCAGAAAGATACAAAAGAGAGGTGCAGAAAGAAACAAGAGAGATGCAGAAAGAAGCAAGAGAGATGCAGAAAGAAGCAAAAGAAATGCAGAAAGAGGCAAGAGAGGTGTAGAAAGAAGCAAGAGAGGTGCAGAAAGAACAGAGTGAGGTGCAGAAAGAGGCAAGAGTGGTGCAAAAAGAGGCAAGAGAAGTGATAAAAGAAGCAATATAGGTGCAGAAAGAAGCTAGAGAAATGCAGAAAGAGGCAAAAGAGGTGCAGAAAGAACAAGAGTGGTGCAGAAAGTAGCAAGAGAGGTGCAGAAAGATTTTGTTGGTATTACAGTTTCTGAGAAATCACTACTGCCTTGTCATGCACACAAATGTTTTCAGGAGTCATTGTATTAAAAGAGAATGCAACTTTAGAAAAATGAGTTCATGTTAAAATTACAGTATTTCTAACCAGGTTGAACAGGCTACACAACAGAACTTGTATTCTCCAGTTGTAGCACCTTCGGCTTCAATTGCAAAAATCTTGCACCTGTAGAAACAACTCTTTTGAAGGTGTGAAAATACATGATTGCCTGTCTCCCATACCAGAACTAGAGGCAGCCACTAAAGCCAGCATTCCTAATGATCGCGCCCTACACCTGAGGTAGGTGCAGTGGACCTCTTCCTTAAGTGCAGTGGATGTAAAATTTCAGTATGATCCCACTCTTCGTACACAGGCTTTTCTCCAATATAAACAACATGTCACTCCAACTCCAAATGTCTTACTCATTTAGTCTTATCAGAGCACATTCTATATTGATGGGTCTGTCAATCAGCCGCAGGTACAAAATACAAGAACTCTACAGCCTGTGTAGTAAAAGATTTTGAATTCTGTCTGTAGCGCACCCACACTAAGATCTTAGGTGATTTTTACTGTGCCCTTGTTTTTTGTGTGCCCTTCCTCCCGTCACCCTTTTTCCTGCTGCTGCTCCCTCGCAGCCCCTCCCCCTTCCTGTCCCCGCTTCCGCTTCCCAGCTGAGCTTCCCTCCCCTTCACTATATAATGGCGGCTGCTGCCTGGGTGAGCAAGCACAACTTCTGACCTCTGGTCGGGGACCTACTCCCTCCCCCATCAGCTCCACTGTTCTTCCGCTGTCGCGGAGAGGTGGCTAGTAGGGGTTCGAGCCTTGACTCTGCTGTTCCTGTTAACTGTCTGCCTCGCTGTGATCATTGTTTTTTGCCCTTGTGACAGGTTGTCTTGTAGGTAGTCGTTTGTATTTTCTGTATTTACTGTGCCCTTGTTTGCTGTGATCGTTGTTTTTTGCCCTTGTGACAGGTTGTCTTGTCTGTTGTCACTTGTATTTACTGTGCCCTTGTTTTTTGTGTGCCCGTCCTCCTGTCGCCCTTTTGCTTGCCACTGCTCCCCGTGGCCCCTCCCCCTTGCCGTCCCTGCTCCCGCCTCCCAGCTGAGCTTCTCTCCCCCTTCACTATATAATGGCAACGGACACGTGCAGCGGGCGTGTCGCTGGCGTGCCGTCTGCAACCCGACCCCGACCAGCGCCAGGGCCCTGGATCTCCGAGCATCCACTGCTACGACTCCACCACCCTCCTTGCACTCAACCCCAGAAGAAACAACAACTGCGAGCTGTCCATGCCGAACACCACCCATGGCCAGTTCTCCTGCCGCAACTGCCGCCAGACTTTCACAACCCACTGCACTCCCACGGGCACCAGCCCCTCGCCAGATGCCAACACCACCGAAGCCCTGAAATGCATCCTCCTCAATGTGCGCTCCCTGCACAGACATGCTGTAGAGATCTGGGACCTTCTCGACACTCTCTCGCAAGATGTCGCCTTCTTCACGGAAACCTGGACCAACACCTCTGCCCTGAACATCGCCACCGCCATCCCTGATGGATACAAGATCCAGAGGAAAGACCGACCCGACCACCCAGGAGGAGGACTCACCATCGCATACAAGAGCTCCCTCTGACTCACCACCTCCTCTACGAGCGACCCCAGTCCACCACCGAGCACCTCCATTTCCAGATACAGACCAGACCCAGATGCACTCTACGTGGCACGCTAACCTACAGGCTCCCTGGACCACAAACCGTGTTCACCACGACCATCACCGACCTCGTCGCACCCCACGCCATTGCCTCCACGGATCACATACTCATTGGAGACCTCAACTTCTACCTCGACAACCTCAACAACCCCAACTCCTCCACTCTCCTAGACCACCTCGCTAACCTCAGACTGAAACAGCTCATCAACACCCCCACCCACAAGGCAGGACTCACCCTTGACCCCATCTTCACAGGAGGTAACAACATCCACTTCAGCCATACCATGCAACCCCCCTGGATGGACCACCACTAGGTACACTTCCACGTCAACAAACCCACCACCCCCAAACCGGGACCCCACCCACCATAAAGGAACTGGAGCATGGTCACCGAGGAGCACCTCAACTCCACCTGCAACCGCGACGCCCCCTCCGCTTCGACCGACGCCAACCTTGCAGCCAAAGAACTACACAGATGGATCTCTGTAGGAAGGTGGAATCTGACTATATGGTTGCCCCCACTTTTTTCCTGGTGTTTTGCTGGTTTATGACTTAGTTGGACTGGGACCCTGCTATTCAGGGCCCCAGTCTATCTGCTCTCTCTAAACGACATGGAGTGCACTCTAGGTGCACTAGTGATTGGATACTGTGGTGCCTTATGAGTCCCTAGTATATGGTACCTTAGGTGCCAAGGGCATAGGTACTTCACAGGCCTCCCAGGGGCTGCAGCATGTGTTATGCCACCCTGGGAAGCAGTCTAAATCTGACACCACAGGCCTGCTACTGCAGCCTGGGTGAGGTGGTGCTAGCTCCCCTCACTGAGATATAGGTTTCCTATATCTCTCCTGCACACACATATAAACCTATCAGTCACCCCTAAGGCAGGCCCTATCAATCCTGAGGGCAGGGTGCTTGGCTTCTATGTGAGGGGGTGCCTCTGCCTGAGCAGGGCCCCTCTGCAGCTCTCAGAGTCTATTCTCTGGTGCTGTTTGTGGATGCGGTTAAACCATATACTATTAAGTGCATTATATCCTCGCGGTAAATGCTAACTTTGGAATGGCTGCATCAAAACATGTCGTGTTTGGTGTCAAACATCTTGGAATACTACCCCCGCCAATCTTGGCGGCGGGGGTAGCATTCCACCCTTCTAGAGGGAGAAGACATGTACCTGCTGTGGAAACGCGGTAGAATCCTAAAGAGCCCTGGCATCACAAAATGGATGCCACCAGTCACAGACACTGGGCTGCCCTCCTGCTGATGACCGAAACTCGCAGTGGAGGAAGCCCAACAATAGGCATCCTGTCACAGGGAGGTGTAACCACCTTCCAGACAGGGTTTAGTGTATTGGGGCTGGGTGGGTGCACTCTTAGAGTGCTTTGAAGTCCTGCACTGGGGAGCAGAAGGCTCCTCTGTGCATATGCCAGTTCAAACCAGCTCAGGGGCTACCTGCCCCTGCTCTGGCGTGAAACTGGACAAAGGGAAGTGGGTGTAGCCACCCCTCCCTTGACCCTCCCATAGGTGGGGTCATAGAGCTAGTCCATCCCCTCTTTTTAGTATAAGAGGGGGAACCTTGCCATTGCAAAGCAGATAACCCCTGGATGACGCTCTACAGAAGAATCCTGGCCCTTCGACGTTCCACTACCTTTGGAAGACAGAAGAATCTCCTTGGAGTCAAGGAGTGACTCCCCTGCTTGGCAGGCACCAAAAACGACAACGACGGTCGCAAACTACGCCGCTCCTGCCGGAGTCCGAAGTCCCTGCAGCCCAAGAAGTGGATTTCCTGACCTCTCCCAGGCCATCGTGAGTCCCCAGTGAAGCTGAGGCAAGTGGACCCCATGAGTAACGAGGAACCGCGACCCCTGGGTACCGTGCACTATTGTCAAGTGCAACCCCTTCACAACGTTCTACGAACTTGTGCTTTGGACCACGTGTGGTCCCGACCTCTATCAGGAATCCCTCCGAAGATCAGAGGCCTACACCGTCCCGAGTGACCGTGGGCCTCTGTTGAGTGATTCCGCCCGAGGTGTCTTCGCGATCCCTTGCCCGCCGGCTTGTGGGTCCCCAGAAGACTTCTTAAAGAAACCAAAGGGCTCCCCTGGTTGCTCCAGGCCTGCCCTGACTTACCCTCGCTGGGTGAGTCTCTCAGACCTTGCTGGTCTGCGCCATCGACTTTTCTTCATCTCCCCGAAACTTGCGGCTGCCAAGGCTTGTTGGCTTCAATCGAGTTGCCGACACCACAGTCAGCTGCAGACGTTGAGGGACCCACAGAATCCAGCTCCTGGTCATCGTCGACACCTCCTGGAGCACGTGGCTGAAGAGTCAAGGCACCCGCAACCGACCTGAATCAACCAACGACGGTGGGCATCCATCTTCCTTGCCCCGGGTCACTGCCAAGTGACTTTGAACACTGTCCCCTCTGCTTTCAGGTCATCCTTCTTCAGAATCCAGGCTTGGATTCCACCGGACACTTCTTCAGCTCCCGCAAGCAGCAAGTCTTCTTTGTTCGCCATTGAAAACGACGCCGCGACCCGACACCAAAGGACACCTATGCACCCGGCTTCCCTGGGTGAGGTAACTCCAGCACTACGGTGCTCCTGTGGGTGTGGGCCCTAGAACTACTTACCCTGTAAGTGACTTGCTTGTAGGTTCTCCCGAAGTATCCTAAAACTCTTTATTTCCAACCGCGACTTGCCCCATTGAAGTTAACGGCGATCCGCGCCTGTGTATCCACACTGCACGCGTCCCCCGTGGGTCCTTTACTTACCTGCCTTGGGTGGTTTCGTGAGGCCCCTGCACTTCTGGAGGCCCTAGGCCTTGTCTCCCTGCAAGTCGTTGTCCCTAAGTCTCTTACTTAGTATATGGTCTGGTACGCCCCTAGGGCCCCAGCCATATTTTGTGCTTAACTTATTGTGAAACGTTGATTTGTGCATATGTTTGTCTTCTAATCTCATAAAGAGATTAGTAGAGAGTTATTTAGAAATAAATACATATATATTTGATATATATACCTGTGTGGTGTCTTTTCATTTGGTGATTCAAGAGATTATATGGTAAAACAAGCTGCTTTACATTCCTCCGAGACTTAGCCTGAAGGCTGCTCTCCACAGCTACCACTAGGATAGCTTTCTTTAAAAGGTTGTCTTAAACCTATCTACCATAAGAGTCGATTTGCCATGGTGCAAGGTGTCCACTTTAATTAGTGAACAGCATATACCAGGCCAACTTCTCACATTGGTGGGCAGCGTGTGGGATTCCAGCTTGCCATTGTTTTACCAGAAAATCTCTATTTGAATTACTAATTGAAAACCATTATAGGTACTCAAGGTACATATAAAGTCAAGCTTAGTATCAATAAGTTCTACTGAACTTAGAGCTGTGTGCCAAGGGATAGCACACCCTTTCCACAGCTCAAGCTAGGATCAGTAGGCCACAAACTAGTGTAGGTAGTACAACACTGCACAACACTAGAATGTCCTTAAGGGGTGGACCCAGTGGATCCACTCAGCCTCAGTATAAGGACATGGCTTTCTCTGACTTGAGAGCCATATGTGTTGACAGACACCTGAGACTAGGACAGAGTCCCTCAACACTACACCTGATAGATCTGCTGACAGCAGATGACCTTAGATTGGCTCTAGGAGCTAAAGGGTTTGAATCAGTGGGTGGGTCAGTCATAGTATCTGGGTCAGATGATGAAAATCAGAATGACCAAGACTCTGTGATTGAAGGGCCAGGCTCCAAGGGGCCTGAAAAGGACAGAGGAATTCTCCCTAAGAGAACTGACAGAGAGGAGGAGAGGCACAGATCCCCTTCCAGGGAATCTGACCACTCTTATCACTCTGGCAGAGAATTTGTCCAGCAGAGGAGCTCACACTTTTCCTTAAGAGAGACCTCCTCTGAGAGAAGGTGCAAACTGCTCCAGTATGAGGAAGCCAAAGTGGCCCTCAGAACCAAGCAGTTGGCACTGGATAGGGAAGCCCTGGAGATCCAAAGAGCTTCTAGAAAAGAGGGGTTAGAACCCCTGGTGGCAGCAACAGTGTCCCTAGAGGCAGAGAATATATTCCTGACCATAGGAACCTGAGCAAGGTTGTTCCTCCCTACCAGAGTGGGGATGATATCCACAAGTGGATAACTGCTATGGAGAGGGCCTGTAGAGTACAGCAGGTCCCCCAAAAGCAGTGGGCAGCAATCTTGTGGCTCTCCTTTTCAGATAAAGGAAGAGACAAGCTCCTCACTGTTAGAGAGGAGGATGCTGATGATTATGAGGTCCTGAAGAGTGCACTGATAGATGGGTTTGGCTTAACCACTGAAGAGTACAGGTTGAAGTTCAGAGATACCCAGAAGGCACAGACTCAGGACTGGACAGACTTTGTAGATTGTGCATCCAAGGCTCTGGAGGGTTGGCTGGTTGGCAGTAGGGTTACTGATTTCAAAGGATTTTATAATCTAATGATGAGAGAACAGATCCTTAATAATTGTCAAAAACAGCTTTTACACCAGTACCTGGTGGACTCTGATCTGACCTCTCCCCAAGAATTGGGAAAGAAGGCAGACAAATGGGTCAGAACCAGAGTAAGGCCTAAGAATCAGGGTGGTGACCACAAGAAAGATTCTACCAAGTCCCAAGAGAAAGGTGGGGATAAATCTAAGGATAAGTCCACTACAGGGCCCCAAAAGTCCTCTTCTGGGGGTGGGTCCCACACTCCTTCCTCTCCTGAAAAGAAACCCTATTGCCATGTCTGTAAAAAGCCTGGGCACTGGAAATCTAATCCCAGTTGTCCCAGGATTGGCAATAAAGAAAATGTTCCTCCAACAACTACTACCACCCCTCCTGGTACTACCAGTAGTAATCCTCCAGTTGGGAGTAGTGCACCCAAAAAGTTAGGTGCTTTTGCAAGAGGAACAGAGGTGGGCCCTAGTTCAGACAGGACCCCCTCAACAGACTCCTCAGATTCTGATGGTGGTATAGGATTTGCCACCTTTACCGTGGGTCCCACAGCATTGGGCAGGTACAGACTGGAGCCAATAATTAATGGTCAGAAAGCTGTGGCATTTAGGGACACAGGGGCTAGTGTCACCATGGTGGCAGGGAAACTAGTCCCCCTCACCAGCTTTTACCTGAGTTTAAATACCAGGTGACCAACATTGATGGTGTCAGAACAGAGCACCCCATGGCCATAGTCAATCTCAGCTGGGAGGGGGTCACAGGCCCAAAAAGAGTGGCAGTGTCCCCAACCTTACCTGTAGATTGCCTGATGGGCAATGATCTGGAAATTTCAGCCTGGGCTGAAATTGAACACCAAACCCATCTGAGGATGTTGGGTGTCCCTGCTCTCCCCCGTTTTTCCTTCTGTGCCCCTCGCTGCCCCACTGTTGTTGTGCCCGTGATTTGCCTGCTCTCCCCCGTTTTTTCCTTTCTGTGCCCCTCGCTGCCCCACTGTTGTTGTGCCCGTGATTTGCCTGCTCTCCCCCGTTTTTCCTTCTGTGCCCCTCGCTGCCTATCGCCATTCCCCGCCGCTGCGCTCCCCTGCGGCCCCGCCCCTGACTGCCCATTCGCTGCCCCTGCCTCCCGCCTCCCAGCTGCTCCTCCCTCCCACCTCCCCATAAATGGCGGCCGCTGCACGGTGAGGAGAGCGACCCTTGACCTTGCCAGGTAGGTCGCTCCCCACCACACAGCTCCGCCTGTGCTGTCTGCCCGCTGCTCCTGTAGGTAAGATCGCCCTCCGCTTGTGGCCCCGGTGCCAGTTTTGTCTGCTTGTCTCCCCTTTTCCTTTCTGTGCCCCTCGCTGCCCCACTGTTGTTGTGCCCGTGATTTGCCTGCTCTCCCCCGTTTTTTCCTTTCTGTGCCCCTCGCTGCCCCACTGTTGTTTACCCGTGATTTGCCTGCTCTCCCCCGTTTTTCCTTTCTGTGCCCCTCGCTGCCCCACTGTTGTTGTGCCCGTGATTTGCCTGCTCTCCCCCCGTTTTTCCTTCTGTGCCCCTCGCTGCCCCACTGTTGTTTACCCGTGATTTGCCTGCTCTCCCCCCGTTTTTTCCTTTCTGTGCCCCTCGCTGCCCCACTGTTGTTGTGCCCGTGATTTGCCTGCTCTCCCCCGTTTTTCCTTTCTGTGCCCCTCGCTGCCCCACTGTTGTTTACCCGTGATTTGCCTGCTCTCCCCCGTTTTTCCTTCTGTGCCCCTCGCTGCCCCACTGTTGTTGTGCCCGTGATTTGCCTGCTCTCCCCCGTTTTTCCTTCTGTGCCCCTCGCTGCCCCACTGTTGTTGTGCCCGTGATTTGCCTGCTCTCCCCCGTTTTTCCTTCTGTGCCCCTCGCTGCCCCACTGTTGTTGTGCCCGTGATTTGCCTGCTCTCCCCCGTTTTTTCCTTTCTGTGCCCCTCGCTGCCCCACTGTTGTTGTGCCCGTGATTTGCCTGCTCTCCCCCGTTTTTCCTTCTGTGCCCCTCGCTGCCTATCGCCATTCCCCGCCGCTGCGTCCCCTGCGGCCCCGCCCCTGACTGCCCATTCGCTGCCCCTGCCTCCCGCCTCCCAGCTGCTCCTCCCTCCCACCTCCCTCATAAATGGCGGCCGCTGCACGGTGAGGAGAGCGACCCTTGACCTTGCCAGGTAGGTCGCTCCCCCACCACACAGCTCCGCCTGTGCTGTCTGCCCGCTGCTCCTGTAGGTAAGATCGCCCTCCGCTTGTGGCCCCGGTGCCAGTTTTGTCTGTTTGTCTCCCTTTTCCTTTCTGTGCCCCTCGCTGCCCCACTGTTGTTGTGCCCGTGATTTGCCTGCTCTCCCCCGTTTTTTCCTTTCTGTGCCCCTCGCTGCCCCACTGTTGTTTACCCGTGATTTGCCTGCTCTCCCCCGTTTTTTCCTTTCTGTGCCCCTCGCTGCCCCACTGTTGTTGTGCCCGTGATTTGCCTGCTCTCCCCCGTTTTTCCTTCTGTGCCCCTCGCTGCCCCACTGTTGTTTACCCGTGATTTGCCTGCTCTCCCCCCGTTTTTTCCTTTCTGTGCCCCTCGCTGCCCCACTGTTGTTGTGCCCGTGATTTGCCTGCTCTCCCCCCGTTTTTTCCTTTCTGTGCCCCTCGCTGCCCCACTGTTGTTTACCCGTGATTTGCCTGCTCTCCCCCGTTTTTCCTTCTGTGCCCCTCGCTGCCCCACTGTTGTTGTGCCCGTGATTTGCCTGCTCTCCCCCGTTTTTCCTTCTGTGCCCCTCGCTGCCCCACTGTTGTTGTGCCCGTGATTTGCCTGCTCTCCCCCGTTTTTCCTTCTGTGCCCCTCGCTGCCCCACTGTTGTTGTGCCCGTGATTTGCCTGCTCTCCCCCCGTTTTTTCCTTTCTGTGCCCCTCGCTGCCCCACTGTTGTTGTGCCCGTGATTTGCCTGCTCTCCCCCGTTTTTCCTTCTGTGCCCCTCGCTGCCTATCGCCATTCCCCGCCGCTGCGTCCCCTGCGGCCCCGCCCCTGACTGCCCATTCGCTGCCCCTGCCTCCCGCCTCCCCAGCTGCTCCTCCCTCCCACCTCCCCATAAATGGCGGCCGCTGCACGGTGAGGAGAGCGACCCTTGACCTTGCCAGGTAGGTCGCTCCCCCACCACACAGCTCCGCCTGTGCTGTCTGCCCGCTGCTCCTGTAGGTAAGATCGCCCTCCGCTTGTGGCCCCGGTGCCAGTTTTGTCTGCTTGTCTCCCTTTTCCTTTCTGTGCCCCTCGCTGCCCCACTGTTGTTGTGCCCGTGATTTGCCTGCTCTCCCCCGTTTTTTCCTTTCTGTGCCCCTCGCTGCCCCACTGTTGTTTACCCATGATTTGCCTGCTCTCCCCCCGTTTTTTCCTTTCTGTGCCCCTCGCTGCCCCACTGTTGTTGTGCCCGTGATTTGCCTGCTCTCCCCCCGTTTTTCCTTCTGTGCCCCTCGCTGCCCCACTGTTGTTTACCCGTGATTTGCCTGCTCTCCCCCGTTTTTTCCTTTCTGTGCCCCTCGCTGCCCCACTGTTGTTGTGCCCGTGATTTGCCTGCTCTCCCCCGTTTTTTCCTTTCTGTGCCCCTCGCTGCCCCACTGTTGTTTACCCGTGATTTGCCTGCTCTCCCCCGTTTTTCCTTCTGTGCCCCTCGCTGCCCCACTGTTGTTGTGCCCGTGATTTGCCTGCTCTCCCCCGTTTTTCCTTCTGTGCCCCTCGCTGCCCCACTGTTGTTGTGCCCGTGATTTGCCTGCTCTCCCCCCGTTTTTCCTTCTGTGCCCCTCGCTGCCCCACTGTTGTTGTGCCCGTGATTTGCCTGCTCTCCCCCCGCTTTTTCCTTTCTGTGCCCCTCGCTGCCCCACTGTTGTTGTGCCCGTGATTTGCCTGCTCTCCCCCGTTTTTCCTTCTGTGCCCCTCGCTGCCTATCGCCATTCCCGCCGCTGCGCCCCCTGCGGCCCCGCCCCTGACTGCCCATTCGCTGCCCCTGCCTCCCGCCTCCCAGCTGCTCCTCCCTCCCACCTCCCCATAAATGGCGGCCGCTGCACGGCCGCGCAGCGGACGTGCGCAGCGGGCGCGCCGCTGCGCCCGTCTGCGCCCGTCTGCGACTGGACCGCGCCCAGTGCCAGAACCCCTGGATCCCACCGATGCAACACCACTCGACGGACCTACGACGCCGCCACACTCACCGCACTCAATGCCGGCCGGAACCCTGCCTGCTACCGAGCCTCACCGAGACGCACCCACGGACCCTTCACCTGCCAAACCTGCCGATTCACCTGCCCCCTGACGTGCACCACCTCCGCCAAGTCGAGCAACAGCAGCAACCACCTGAAATGCATCCTGCTGAACACCCGCTCCGTCCACAGGCACGCCGTGGAACTCTGGGACCTGCTCGACGCAACAGCACCGGACATCGCCTTCCTCACCGAAACCTGGATGAACGCCTCCTCAGCGCCTGACATCGCCATAGCCATCCCGGATGGATACAAGATCACCCGGAGGGACCGCGTCAACCAGACGGGAGGAGGCATCGCCATCGTACACAAGAACACCATCCGCATCTCGACTAACTCCGACGAGACCTTCACCGCCGCCGAACACCTACACTTCCAGATACACACGGACCCCAAGACCACCCTCCGAGGCACCCTCATCTACAGACCCCGGGACCACGCACACTATTCAGCGAAGACATCGCAGACTTCATCAGCCCGCACGCCATGCCCTCCGCCGACTACATCCTCCTAGGGGACCTCAACTTCCACCTGGAGAACAACAACGACAGAAACACCACCGCCCTGCTGGACAACCTCGCCAACCTCGGACTCAAACAACTGGTGAACACGCCCACCCACTACGCCGGCCACACGCTTGACCCCGTCTTCTCGTCCAGCAAGCACATCTCCTTCAGCCACGCCACTGGACTCCACTGGACCGACCACAGCTGCGTCCACTTCAGCTTCAGAAAGACTGCGACCCACCACCACCCGCAACAGGCTCCCCGCCGGAGCTGGAGCAAGATCACCGCCGAGCAGCTCACCGCCTCCCTCAGCCAGAACACACCCACCGACACAACGGACCCAAACGAAGCAGCCAGCAACCTCGCCAAGTGGCTGACCGCCTGCGCCGACGACCTCGCACCACTAAAAACCCTCCCAGCAGACCCGGAAGCAAGAAAACCCCTTGGTTCACCAACGAACTCAAGGAATCCAAGAAGAACTGCCGCACTCTCGAGAAAACCTGGCGACTCGTCCAGACCACAGACAACAGGACCGCCCTCAAGCACGCCACCCGCAAACACCACCAGCTGATCCGTGCCACCAAGAAGTCGGCACTCAAAGAACGACTGGACAACAACGCCCATGACAGCAAGGAACTTTTCAGCATCGTCAAAGAGTTCTCCAACCCCAGCGCCGGAAACAACGACATCACCCCCTCGCAAGACCTCTGCAACTCACTCTCCGCGTTCTTCCACCGCAAGATCACCGACATACACAACAGCTTCGACGCACAAACAACGCACCCTACCGCCGAACCAATGCCCGCCACCACCACCCTCTGCAACTGGACCCCGATCAACACCGAAGACACCACCCGCACGATGAACTCCATCCACTCCGGATCACCAACCGACCCCTGCCCACACCACGTCTTCAACAAAGCCGACGCCACCATCGCACCCCATCTCCGGGACATCATCAACTCCTCCTTCCACACCGCCACCTTCCCGGAGAGCTGGAAGCACGCCGAGCTTACCGCCCTCCTGAAGAAACCAACGGCGGACCCCACCGACCTCAAGAACTACCGCCCCATCTCGCTCCTTCCGTTTCCGGCCAAAGTCATCGAGAAGACCGTCAACAGACAGCTTGCCGCCTTCCTCGAGACGAATGGATCCTCGACCCCTCGCAGTCCGGGTTTCGGGCCAACCACAGCACCGAGACCGCCCTTATCGCAGCCACCGACGACATCAGAACCCTAACCGACAACGGGGAAACAGCTGCCCTCATCCTCCTGGACCTCTCCGCGGCGTTCGACACCGTCTGCCACCGCACCCTAGTGAAGCGCCTCAGCAACATCGGAATCCGAGAGAAAGCACTGGAATGGATCATCTCGTTCCTCGCCGGAAGAACCCAGAGAGTCCGCCTCTCCCCGTTCAGATCCGAAGCCACCGAAGTCATCTGCGGCGTTCCACAAGGATCCTCACTCAGCCCGACCCTCTTCAACGTCTACATGAGCCCCCTCGCAGCCATCGCACGCCGACACAACCTCAACATCATCTCCTACGCCGACGACACCCAGCTGATCCTCTCCCTCACCAACGACCCCACCACCGCCAGAGCCAACCTGCACGACGGGATGAGAGACGTCGCCGACTGGATGAGGAACAGCCGCCTTAAACTGAACTCAGACAAGACGGAAGTCCTCATCCTGGGCTCATCACCCTCCGCCTGGGACGACTCCTGGTGGCCCCCGGCCCTGGGCACCGCACCCAAGCCAACGGACCACGCACGCAACCTGGGCTTCATCCTGGACTCCTCCCTGTCGATGACCAGACAAGTCAACGCCGTCTCATCTTCATGCTTCAACACCCTGCGCATGCTCCGCAAGATCTTCAGATGGATCCCCACTGAAACCAGGAAGACCGTCACCCAGGCACTCGTCACCAGCCGACTGGACTATGGGAACACCCTCTACGCCGGAACCACAGCCAAACTTCAAAAGAGACTCCAGCGCATCCAGAACGCCTCCGCACGACTCATCCTGGACATCCCCCGACACAGCCACATCACCGTACACCTGAAAGACCTGCACTGGCTCCCCGTCAGCAAGAGAATCACGTTCAGACTCCTCACCCACGCACACAAGGCCCTCCACGACCTGGGCCCAAAGTACCTCAACGACCGCATGTCCTTCTACACGCCCACACGCCAGCTACGATCAACCAGCCACGCCCTCGCCACCGTACCACGCATCCGCAGAACCACCGCCGGAGGAAGATCCTTCTCCTACCTGGCGGCCAAGACCTGGAACTCCTCCCCACTCACCTTCGGCGAACCCAGGACCATCTCGCCTTCAGGAAGCAGCTCAAGACCTGGCTGTTCGAGCAGTAACTTACCCCCTCCCCCAGCGCCTTGAGACCCTCCCGGGTGAGTAGCGCGCTCTATAAATGCCGTGATTGATTGATTGATTGTAAAGGTTAGTGGGGCTGTGATGGCCACAGCCCCAGCCCAAGATTTTGGAGAGATGGAGCCTGGAAGAATGGCCCACTCTCCCCCAGAAGAGAGCACAAGGGTTGAAGAAAAGTCTTCTTCCCTCCAGACAGTAGGTAAGGGTCAGCCTCCTCAGGGAACTGACCCTCCCCTAGTGAAGGAACTGCCACAGAGGTAGTCAGGCCTGGCCTGGCCCCACCCCTGATGGCAGAGGACCCTTCCAAGGTGGTACCCAGTCTGGAGCAGGTAAACTGCCCCTCTCTACCCTGCCTCAGTCAGCCCAGGGCTGCAGAGGTCAGGGAGGTCAGTGGACCCCCAGGGCCCCCTGTCCAGAGGAACCCCCCATCAGCAGATTAGGGGCACCCAGTCTAGTAGCCCTAGCCAGGTGAAAATTCCTCAACCCACTGAGGGATCCCCCATACCTTTATGTAGGGACCACCCCCAGAAGGACTCTGTTAGGCAAGGGCAAACCTGGAACCAAAAGGTTCCAAACATGCCATGTCCCTCCAGTGTTCCACCCAAAGGGACCCAACCCCCAGCTGTAGGCAGTCAAAGGTTGACCCTTAGAGCAAAGTGCAACTCAGTCATGGAAAGACAGGCATACATGGTGACCAGTGATCTGAGGAAGCTGAGGCCAACCTTCCTAGGGCCTCACTTCCCTACTCAGATACCCCACCAGCCTTGTACTTTACCAAAGCACACCAGAGGTAGTGATTCCCCATGGTGGAGACCCTCTCATACCCTTAGGGTGGGGGATTGCTTAGGGGACCATAAGACAGGGGTCAACCATGCTAGTGCAGGTGCTTCCTTATATGGCCACTTAATCAATAAAGGCTCAGCTGGTCAAGGTTAGCCTTATCTCCTTTCGTTTGGGGGGTTATGTAGGAAGGTGGAATCTGACTATATGGTTGCCCCCACTTTTTCCTGGTGTTTTGCTGGTTTATGACTTAGTTGGACTGGGACCCTGCTATTCAGGGCCCCAGTCTATCTGCTCTCTCTAAACGACATGGAGTGCACTCTAGGTGCACTAGTGATTGGATACTGTGGTGCCTTATGAGTCCCTAGTATATGGTACCTTAGGTGCCAAGGGCATAGGTACTTCACAGGCCTCCCAGGGGCTGCAGCATGTGTTATGCCACCCCTGGGAAGCAGTCTAAATCTGACACCACAGGCCTGCTACTGCAGCCTGGGTGAGGTGGTGCTAGCCCCCTCACTGAGATATAGGTTTCCTATATCTCTCCTGCACACACATATAAACCTATCAGTCACCCCTAAGGCAGGCCCTATCAATCCTGAGGGCAGGGTGCTTGGCTTCTATGTGAGGGGGTGCCTCTGCCTGAGCAGGGCCCCTCTGCAGCTCTCAGAGTCTATTCTCTGGTGCTGTTTGTGGATGCGGTTAAACCATATACTATTAAGTGCATTATATCCTCGCGGTAAATGCTAACTTTGGAATGGCTGCATCAAAACATGTCGTGTTTGGTGTCAAACATCTTGGAATACTACCCCCCGCCAATCTTGGCGGCGGGGGTAGCATTCCACCCTTCTAGAGGGAGAAGACATGTACCTGCTGTGGAAACGCGGTAGAATCCTAAAGAGCCCTGGCATCACAAAATGGATGCCACCAGTCACAGACACTGGGCTGCCCTCCTGCTGATGACCGAAACTCGCAGTGGAGGAAGCCCAACAATAGGCATCCTGTCACAGGGAGGTGTAACCACCTTCCAGACAGGGTTTAGTGTATTGGGGCTGGGTGGGTGCACTCTTAGAGTGCTTTGAAGTCCTGCACTGGGGGAGCAGAAGGCTCCTCTGTGCATATGCCAGTTCAAACCAGCTCAGAGGCTACCTACCCCTGCTCTGGCGCGAAACTGGACAAAGGGAAGTGGGTGTAGCCACCCCCTCCCTTGACCCTCCCATAGGTGGGGTCATAGAGCTAGTCCATCCCCTCTTTTTAGTATAAGAGGGGGAACCTTGCCATTGCAAAGCAGATAACCCCTGGACGACGCTCTACAGAAGAATCCTGGCCCTTCGACGTTCCACTACCTTTGGAAGACAGAAGAATCTCCCTTGGAGTCAAGGAGTGACTCCCCTGCTTGGCAGGCACCAAAAACGACAATGACGGTCGCAAACTACGCCGCTCCCGCCGGAGTCCGAAGTCCCTGCAGCCCAAGAAGTAGATTTCCTGACCTCTCCCAGGCCATCGTGAGTCCCCAGTGAAGCTGAGGCAAGTGGACCCCACGAGTAATGAGGAACCGCGACCACTGGGTACCGTGCACTATTGTCGAGTGCAACCCCTTCACAACGTTCTACGAACTTGTGCTTTGGACCACGTGTGGTCCCTACCTCCAGCAGGACTCTCTCCGAAGATCAGAGGCCTACACCGTCCCGAGTGACCGTGGGCCTCTGTTGAGTGATTCCGCCCGAGGTGTCTTCGTGATCCCTTGCCCGCCGGCTTGTGGGTCCCCAGAAGACTTCTTAAAGAAACCAAAGGGCTCCCCTTGTTGCTCCAGGCCTGCCCTGACTTACCCTCGCTGGGTGAGTCCCTCAGACCTTGCTGGTCTGCGCCATCGACTTTTCTTCATCTCCCCGAGACTTGTGGCTGCCAAGGCTTGTTGGCTCCAATCGAGTTGCCGACACCACAGTCAGCTGCAGACGTCGAGTGACCCACCGAATCCAGCTCCTGGTCGTCGTCGACACCTCCTGGACCACGTGGCTGAAGAGTCAAGGCACCCACAACCGACCTGAATCAACCGACGACGGTGGGCATCCATCTTCCTTGCCCCGGGTCACTGCCAAGTGACTTTGAACACTGTCCCCTCTGCTTTCAGGTCATCCTTCTTCAGAATCCAGGCTTGGATTCCACCTGACACTTCTTCAGCTCCCGCAAGCAGCAAGTCTTCTTTGTTCGCCATTGAAAACGACGCCGCGACCCGACACCAAAGGACACCTATGCACCCGGCTTCCCTGGGTGAGGTAACTACAGCACTACGGTGCTCCTGTGGGTGTGGGCCCTAGAACTACTTACCCTGTAAGTGACTTGCTTGTAGGTTCTCCCGAAGTATCCTAAAACTCTTTATTTCCAACCGCGACTTGCCTCATTGAAGTTAACGGCGATCCGCGCCTGTGTATCCACACTGCACGCGTCCCCCGTGGGTCCTTTACTTACCTGCCTTGGGTGGTTTCGTGAGGCCCCTGCACTTCTGAAGGCCCTAGGCCTTGTCTCCCTGCAAGTCATTGTCCCTAAGTCTCTTACTTAGTATATGGTCTGGTACGCCCCTAGGGCCCCAGCCATATTTTGTGCTTAACTTATTGTGAAACGTTGATTTGTGCATATGTTTGTCTTCTAATCTCATAAAGAGATTAGTAGAGAGTTATTTAGAAATAAATACATATATATTTGATATATATACCTGTGTGGTGTCTTTTCATTTGGTGATTCAAGAGATTATATGGTAAAACAAGCTGCTTTACATTCCTCCGAGACTTAGCCTGAAGGCTGCTCTCCACAGCTACCACTAGGATAGCTTTCTTTAAAAGGTTGTCTTAAACCTATCTACCATAAGAGTCGATTTGCCCTGGTGCAAGGTGTCCACTTTAATTAGTGAACAGCATATACCAGGCCAACTTCTCACAATCTCCAATTGCGAAGACGAACTCACACCCCTCCCCAAGCCCGACAGACAACGCCCCAGGAAGGCCACCTGGTTCACCACCGATCTCCAAGAAACCAGGCGTACTTGCAGACGTCTCAAAAAGAATTGGTGAAACAGCAAAACTCTGGAAAACCGGACACATACAAGAATGCCATGACAGAATACCACCATCTCATCAGGTCAACCAAACAAACCTTCATCCAGAACAAGATCTCCACCAATGTCGGCAACATGAAGGAACTCTTCAGCATCATCCAAGAATTCACCAAACCCCCCAGCAAGGCCTCAGACATCACCCGTTCCCAGGACCTCTGCAACAAGCTCAGCTCCTATTTTCATCTGAAAATCAAGGCCCTCTACGACTCGTCCTCGGCGTCCATCGACAATAGCACATCAACCAGCACTTGCGAGACCTCCACTGGCTCCCCATTGAGAAGAGAGTAACCTTTGAGATACTCACCCACACCTTCAAATGCCTCCACAACACTGGATCCCAATACCTCAATGGGCGAATCTCCTTCCACACACCCAAGAGAAACCTCTGATCCACCGACCTCACCCGTGCCAAAACCCCACGCATCCACAGAGCTAGAACAGGCAGGAGGGCTTTCTCCGACATCGCAGCCAAGACCTTGAACGAGCTCCCGATCGACATCAGACGTGCCCCCTCTCTGAACATATTCTGGAAGACGCTCAAGACCTGGCTCTTCAACTGAACAGAGCTGCTCACCCCCCCCAGTGCCTTGAGACCCTCACAGGTGAGTAGCGTGCTTACAATTTCCTGATTGATTGAATGATAGCACTTTGCAAAATGCAGAACTACGTGCCCCGTTACACGCATTACTAAAGGACAATCCATCAGTTCCCACAATTCTAGTGTCAGATTCATCCTTCTGTGTGTAGATTTGCACTATTGGGGTTTGAAGGGATATAAGGAATCAATAGGAAAATCTATTAAAGATAAACAACTCTGGGGAAGGGTATCCATCTTAAGAGATAAGCCGCCATTGGTCCATGTGAGGCACACTTTGGGCCATCTCTGTGATGAATTTCATGCATGTGTGGCAGCCTTTTCACCAAACAAGGCAGAAAACCTCCCACAGACTTTCCTCCTAATTATTCCTAAACCCTTAATTCTGATCATATTCTGTAGTCATACTACCAGGAGTAGGATAAAGGATAATGCCTAAGAATTTAGTCAGATTTCATTTAATCAGGGTAGCTCATAAGGGATTTACATCTGCCAAAAAGACTATGTCAAAAAGTGTTACATTTGTCAACAGAATAAACCATCTACTGTTAAAGGACTCTCACAAACTCTCCTCACAGTCTCCAACATCTCATTCAGGGTAATGTACTTGGACCACATCGTCTCAATAAATTAATTTACCCGATATAAATACATATTGGCAGCTATTGGTTCATGCTTTTATTTTTAAAGATGTGGCCACAGAGAAATGTGAGTGCTTTGGCATTCACAAAGGTGTGTCCACTAGAGATGGGGGTAGTACATTCATTTCA